>JANVCL010000214.1:11120457-11140460 GCA_026546855.1 Erythroxylum incrassatum | reverse complement strand
ATTGTATTGTTTTGATTCGTATAAGATTGATTAGAATGAATATGAAAGGATTGAAAAAGAAAGAGAATGAAAAAAAACTTAGACCGGTTTTGGATTGGATTAGTCTTAGGGTTTCCAACGCGACGCTTCCTAAAGCCTTTTCTGAAACATTCGTTCGCGGATGTCGGAAATTGATTCAGTTCGATCAAACCTTTTGATTACTTGGATTTCAATTTGCCTTTGATTTCTTCGCTTCGGTTTTATCCGAGTTTCCGTTTTGTTAAGGAGATTGGGTTCCGGAAATGGGTCCCAACATTTATAGCCTTTGTGCATTGGGCTATATCCAAGAAAAACACTTTTTGTGGTGTGGAAATCAAATTTATTATGAGAATAGTATCTAAGATAACGAAAACAGTTGCAACCAAAGGTTTTGAGGTAGAGATAATTTTGTGGTTTGTTGTACGGCTTCTTAAATGGTGAGAAGTTGTTGAGTCTTAGAAAAGGAAGATTATTAATGAGAAATGTAGCTGTGTAAAAGACTTCAAGCCAGTAGGTAAGAGGCATATGAGCATGGGATAAGAGAGCTAGGCCTGTTTCAGTGACATGTCTATGTTTTCTTTCGAAAATACCATTTTGTTGGTGAGTATAAAGACAACTCAAGCGTGGTTTTATCCCATGTTGTGTAAGGTAAGGTAATAGAGCCTTAAATTCTCCTCCTAGGTCAATGTGAAAGGCTTTGATTTTTCTATTCAACTGAAGTTCAATATTGGTTTTGTATTTAATGAAAACAGATAATGTGTCTGATTTTAGCTTTAAGGGATAAAACCATGTAAACCTATTGTAAGCATTAACAAAAATGAGATAATATTTGTGTCCTTCTGTTGAGAGATATGGAGAGGGTCCCTAAATGTCAGAATAAATGATATCTAATGAATTTTAGGTTGTCATGTCATGTGTTTGAAATGACAACTTATGCAATTTTCCTTGTTTACACACATCATAAAAGGACAAGTTTTTTAGGTTTATGTTGAACTTCATTGAACTCAGAATTTGTTTCAATATTTTGTTGGAAGGATGTCCTAGTTTGGCATGCCAAATATTTGCATTCTTTTGTGCTAAATTTGCCTCACAATGATTTTATTTGAAGAAAGAAAATCTGTGTAGTGTGGAGAATCGAAAACATTAGAACTAGGAGCAAAATGTGATTGTTTGACTGGCTTGATTTGGTTTTATAGCTTGGTGGCTTCAAGATTATATAGGTCATCCCAAAGCACTCCCTTAAGTAGAACCTTCCCTGTTGCCTTGTCCTTAAACAAACAATTAACATCAGTAACTCAACAGTAATCTTGTTATCTTTGGTGAGTTTAGATATGCTCAATAAGTTTTTGGTTATGTTTGGAACATATAGAATTTGGTTCAATGCAAGAGGTGTTTGTATGTTGTCTTGGAAGTAAATATGAGATGAACCCACATTAGCAATAGGAAGAGAAGTACCATTTCCAACAGTGAGCTGATCTTTGCCACCATATTCTGAATTGATTGAAAGGTTGTTAAGGTCTGCTATTACATGATTTGTAGCTCCACTATCTACAAACCATGTGCTGTCACTAAATGTTTCAGAAGAGGGATTAACTTGCTGATTTAAGACCAAATAGGATTGGAGATAGCATTGTTTTGTGTAGATTTTCCATTGCTGTTAGATTTCAATGGTTGGTTAATGCTTCTTGGCCACGATATGTCGAACCTTTTGTGACATTTAGTGCCTTGTGGCTAGGTTTATGGCATAGCTAACAAGATATTCGATTTCCATTCCACCAGCCTCCTCTTCCATATCCTCCTCTGCCTTTAAAGTTACTCCTTCCAGCTTGATTGTTACAATGTTGATTATTTTTGTTAAACGTTGCATAGTTGGCAGTAGGTGACGAGATGCCTGCCTGAGTAATGATATTCAACCATTCTATTCTTGTTTCATGCATCATGAGAGAGTATTGTTGAGGTTTTCATAGAGTGTATTAGATAAACCACAACAGGATCATATCCATGAGCAAGACTATTGAGAGCACTTAATATTAGTTCATATTTTGTGATGGCATATCCTACAACTTGAAGTAAGTCTCCTTTAGTTTTAACTTTCTGCATGTATTCGGATATAGTGTGTGATCCCTTTTTAATTATTAAGAGTTGATGTTTGAGCTACAGAACTCTAACCATGGAAGTTTGAGCATAAAGATTTTTGAAGATTTGCCATACTTGGTGGGAGGAGTTGGAATGATTTACCTGACCAATCACTTATTCTCCAATGGTTGAGAGCAACCAACATAGTAGCAACTGATTTGTTTTGCGCCAGGTTTTGTAATCTGTGTGTCAATGGCTTGATTTGCATCTGCATTGAAAATTTTAGCAGGAGTTGTAATGGTAATGAAGTGTTCAAGTTCAAGGGCTCTTATGGCTGCAAGTACTTGTGCTCATCAGTTGATGAAATTTTACTTGTCAAGCTTAATGAGAAGGTTGAAGTTTAGGGTTTTTGCTAGAATGAAAAAATCAAAAGGAGTGAAATGTTGTATGACATTATGGCTAGTATCTGATAAGCTAGAGTTCGGATCTATGACATTGGTCAAAAAAGCTCTGATACTATGAAAAAACTTATTAGTGAAATGAAATATGTATATATTTTATTGTCTCACGAACTATTTATATACATTTAGGAGTCGTTTGGTTCCACTTTTATTTTTCTGTTGTTGTTTTTAGTTTCTATTTTTTTCCTAAAAAATAAAAACCTGTTTAGCTGAGATTTGCAATATAAAGATTGAAAACAAAAATATGTTTGGTTGAGATTTTTAATAAAAAACTGAAAACAAAAATATGTTTGTTTTTTATTATTGTTGTTATTATTATTATTATTATTATTATTATTAATTTTTAATAAGTTATTCTTATTATTAATTTATTATTGTTATTATTATTTATTGTTAATAATAATAATAATAATTAATTATTGTTATAAATTTTCTACTTACTATTTTTAATAATATTAATTTTATTATACCAAATTAATTATCTTAATAATAATAATAATAATAATTATTATTATTAATTATTAATCATTATTATAAGTTTTGTACTTTTTTTATTATTATTATTCTTATTATTCGAGATATAAAATAGGAATATGTTATTTTTTTGTTGAAGAAAACTTGTTGTCAAAATTCAGAGAAACAATGTTTTCTAGATTTTGTAAAACTGTTGTGATTTTTTTATTTTCATAAACAAAAAATTACAACATAGTAAACTAAACGCATTTTATTTAACTGTTTTTTTAATAAAAATGACAACAAAAAATAAAAGAAAAAGGGAAACAAATAGCCTCAATTATCAGCCCAACTGTTGTGCGTTTGTTGTTATAGAAGTGTCTAACAGCTAGTCAAGGAAATGACTTGTGTGCCCTTTACGTCTTCTTCATTTTACAAAAACCTTTCCGCTCAAAAAGCCGTAAACGGACACCGGTTAGTCCCTAGTTTAGAGGAAGAGCAGTAATCTAGTTCTATTCCAGGGAGGAAGATGAAGACGAAGATGATGATGACGAAGAAGAAGAAAATTGGAGAAGAAGAAGAAAAAGGGAGAAATAAAAATACAGAGTTATTCGCGTTATGCAGCTTCTCAAGTCTGGGTCTTCATCCGAATCTCTGTCAACAGCTTCTAGGTTTCCTACTCCCACTCTCTTCTTCTTCTTCTTCTTCTCTTCTTCAAATTCATACTGTTGTTTAATATGTTAAAACACATCTTCTCAGAGCGGATGGGCTTTGAAGCTCCAACATTAGTTCAGGCTCAAGCTATTCCCGTTATTCTTTCCGGTCGTCATGTGTATGCTTTCTTCGTTTCCCTAATTTTTTAATTACTATTTTATTTTTTTCTCCGTTAAGAGAGATGTATTTGTAACATACAGGCTTGTCAATGCGGCTACTGGCACTGGAAAAACTGTGGCCTATTTAGCTCCTATTATCCATCTCTTGCAGTCTTACTCTCCTAAAATCGATCGCTCTCATGGTTCTTTTGGTATGAACCCCTTCTTAAGTTTTTAATTTGCTCCGCAATTTTTAATTTTGTATCTTTATAGGCTTACTTCAAGTTAAACTGGTGTTGGCCATAGCGTTGGTCCTCGTGCCAACCCGTGAATTGTGCTTGCAGGTTTACGAGATTCTGCAAAAGTTATTGCACCGCTTTCATTGGATTGTCCCAGGCTATGTTATGGGTGGTGAAAATAGATCAAAAGAGAAAGCTAGGCTGCGCAGAGGTAGAGAATTTTGATTCCATTTGTGGTGCTTGCCTTTCTTACTGAGAGACTATTTTACAAAAACTTTGATTCTCAAAGCATCTAGTTTGTATAGTTGTATATGATGTATACTTCGTGTTGAGTCAACAAGTTTGGTTTATTCTGCCTTCTCTATCTGTTGACTGACTTTACATATTGTTTTCATTAGGGATATCAATTCTTGTCGCAACCCCTGGACGCCTTTTGGATCACTTAAATAACACTTCATCATTCATGCACCGAAATCTGCAATGGATAATCTTTGATGAAGCAGATAGGTAGAGGTTACAATATAATCTTCATCACTTTGTTATGCATGCTGTGTTTTTATATTGTCCTGAATTTATTCTGGGGAATCACTTCGGCAGAATTTTGGAATTGGGATTTGGTAAGGAAATAGAGGAGATTCTAGAATTTTTGGGCTCTAGGAAAGTTGGAAATCTTGGCAAGGAAGATCAAGTTACTTATTTCTCTAATTCCCGGAGGCAGAATTTGTTACTGTCAGCTACATTAAATGAAAAAGTGAATCATCTTGCTAAAATTAGTTTGGAGAATCCAGTCATGATTGGACTTGATGATAAGAAGATACAAGTAGATCCGTCAGTTGAATGTATTGGATCTATCCAATCTGATATCAATGATAAACTGGAACATTCTAGCAAAGCAACAATTGTTTCAGCAGGAGATTATAAATTTCCAGCTCAGTTGGTTCAACAATATGTCAAAGGTAGATGAAGATAGAACCTCATTCTTGCATACCTATTATAGATCCTATTTTTGTATGGAATTCCTGATAAGAATATAATGCAGTGCCCTGTGGTTCACGACTGGTGGTTCTCCTTTCAATCCTAAAGCATCTTTTTGAGAGAGTAACTTCCCAAAAGGTAAAATTATCTTTCCCAAAAGATAAAATTATTGTTCATGTATGTAGTTGCTACCTATTTGGTTGTTGTTTTCACATATGTTCTTGAGATTATTTCATTCTCGACTCTTTTTATTGTTAATTTCTCGTGTTAATTATCTGCTTATCCGTCTTGTGCCAGTCACGTTTACCCAGTTTTGCATATTACAGGTTGTGGTATTCTTTTCAACGTGTGATGCAGTGGATTTTCACTATTATTTGATGAGTAACTTTCGCTGGACATCTTCCCCTCATTCAGAAACAGAACTAAAAGATATGTTCTTGAGGACCAAAAATTTTCGGTTGCATGGAAACATGAAACAGGAGGACAGGAAAGCCACATTTCAAGCCTTCAAAACTGAGAAGAATGCTCTTCTTTTGTCTACAGATATTGCTGCTAGAGGTTTGGATTTCCCAAAAGTTAGGTGTATTATACAGTATGATTCTCCAGGAGAGGCTACAGAATATGTTCACAGGTCTGTTGAGGACGTCTTGCATGTTTTTTTATGGCAGATTAATGAATATTTTTGTAAGATGAAATGGAGAATCTTTTGGAACATAATTAAACATGAAGAGTTCATGATGCAGGGTTGGTAGGACAGCTCGATTGGGTGAGAAAGGAGATTCGTTGTTATTTCTGCAACCCATTGAAGTAGATTATCTACGAGAACTAGAGAAGCATGGTGTATCACTCTCAGAGTATCCCATCCTCAAGGTGTTGGATTCTCTTACACTTAATGGTCAGGTGCAGGGAGGCAGAAAGTTTGCCGTCTTAGAGTTACATCCTTGGCTTCTGTCTCTGCAGAAAGCCCTTGAATCATGTATGGCTGAGGTGAGACTTTAATACATTATGGTTGTCAGGAATGTTCCCCCTGCGTCATTTAAACTTCTTTATGTTATGGTGGGCCTTAGGTGTTATCTCTTATATACGAGCTGCACATTTAATATGGTTACATTTTAATAGTGAATTTGCTGATTGCTTACTTGTTTTGGTTACATGCACTTACATATTGATCTACTATACTATTTGTAGCCAAAGATGAATAAGTTGGCGCAGACTGCATTTTGTTCATGGGTCCGCGCATACACAGCGCACAGGGGAGAGCTAAAAAGAATTTTTATGGTGAAGAAACTTCATTTGGGGCACGTTGCCAAGAGTTTTGCATTGAAGCAACAACCATCTTTGGTTGGGAAATCATTTCAAAGGCAATCAAAGAAGCGGAAGATGGATGAGAAGCGAAGAGGATTGTCGAAAAGGAGGAAGGTTGTGAGATGAGACAGTGTATACAGAATTGCTTGCAGGATTAGAAATGCAGGCATTCAGCAATTTTGAAGTGGTCAACATTTTTGGTTAAGAACGAAGCGTTGCTATCCTTGAGGCCGAGGGGGTAAATGCCACCGTACAAGTAAATTATTATGTAGCCTCCTCTTCCATCATGCTTATTTTAGACTCTCACTAAACTATTATATATCCTTTTGAATTGAGAGCATTATTTATTAAAACACACGATTGATGTGTGTATGTGTATGAACAACCAGCCTATGCAAATGCATTGATGGTATATTTAAAATTCTTCCAATAATCTTTTTTATATATTAAAGAACTTCGTTATCATCATAATTAATCAATTTAATATATTTGAAGTTTTTATTATGTTAGAGTTAAATTGTAATTAGTTTGAATTAATTATAAACATGCTAAACTAAATGAAGAAGAACATATGTATAAGTTAATATGTAACAAAGCTGGTGTACTCTCATTTAGTCGGCGCGGGCAATGCGACACTTGAGTTGTCCTAAACGCTCAAGGAACTTGACAAGAACATTTTCTTCTTCTTCTTTTTCCAATCATAAGATCAAAGCTTGTGTTCGCGAAGGACAATATTTAGAAGCTCTATACCTGTATTCTAGGAATCCTCAAGCCGCCACCAACTTCACCTACCCATCTCTACTCAAGGCCTGCGCTTCTCTCTCTATTATCCACTATGGCAAAGCCCTCCATTCCACACTCCTCACCTATGGTTTGTACTCCGATCCTTTCATCACCTCTTCGCTTATCAATATGTATGTCAAATGTGGGTCTCTTACTGACGCAGTCAACTTGTTTGATAAATTTCCTGCGTGTCATGTTTCCCTCCATGATGTCACTGTTTGGAATTCCATTATTGGTGGGTTCTTTCGTTTTGGTCACATTAGACAGGGTATTCTTGAGTTCCGTCGAATGCAGTCATTAGGTGTTAGGCTCGACGCTTACTCTTTGTGTACTCTGCTTGGTGAATGTGATTCGATTTTGGAAGGGAAACAGATTCATGGATTTATTATTAGAAGTATGCCTTCAGTTGACCCATTCTTGGAGACTGCGGTCATTAGCATGTACTTCGATTGTGGAAGACCAATGGATGCTTGGCGTTTCTTTGTGAAGTTGAAACAGAAGAACAACGTTGTCGCATGGAATATTATGATTCGAGGCTTTTGTGAGATTTCTTTGTGGGAACATAGCTTGAAGTTGTATGTCTGGGCTAAGAATGAGAATGTCAAACTTGTATCAGGATCTTTTAGCAGTACTTTGATTGCCTGTTGTCGAGGTGAACTTTTGGCTCTTGGCCATCAGGTTCATTCTGATGTCGTGAAGATGGGCTTTGAAAATGACCCTTTTGTTAGTCATTCTCTTTTGTCGATGTATGGCAGGTGCACTTTGGTTGAAGATGCTGAAAAAGTTTTCCATCAAGCATCTGACAAAGAAATTGGTTCATGGAACGCTATGGTTTCAGCCTATGTTTATAATGGACTTGTTTGTGACGCGTTTAAAATTTACAAACACATGAGATCATGCGAAATTCTCCCTGATTCTTTCACACTGTCAAATATTTTGCCTTGCTGCAGTGGGGTTGGACTATATGATTTTGGGAGGTTGATTCACACGGACTTGGTCAAGAGACCTGTTCCAATTGATATTGCCGCAGTTACTGCATTGCTGATCATGTACTCCAAAAATGGTAGTATTGATGAAGCTATTTCAATTTTCAATACAATGGAGGACAGAGATGTGGTTGCATGGGGCTCCATCATATCTGGTTTTTGCCAAAATGGGAAGTATGAGGAGGCTATACATTTTTTCAAAGAAATGGAGGCTGAAGGACTGAAACCAGATTCAAGTATTATTGCAAGCATGATTAGCGCATTTACAGGAATGGAAAATGTAGATTTGGGCTGCATGATACATGGATTTGTTATTAAATCTGGGTTGAGCTTGGATGTTTTTGTTGCAAGTTCATTGATAGACATGTACTCCAAAAGTGGTTTCCAGGAGAATGCTCAAAATGTATTTTCTGACATGCCATATAAGAATCTTGTCGCCTGGAATTCTATCATTTCTTGCCATTGCCGAAATGGTCTCCCAGAACTGTCCATTAGTCTTTTCTCTCAGATTATGGAGCATGGTCTACATCCAGACTCTGTCTCCATTACCACCATCCTTGTTGCCATTTCATCAGTAGCAGCATTGATTAAAGGGAAGGCTGTGCACGCTTACCTGATAAGGCTGAGGATTTCTCTAGATCTTCAAACGGAGAACAAATTAATAGATATGTACCTCAAATGTGGGTTCATGAAGTATGCACAGCGTATATTTCAAAATGTGGCAAAGAAAGACTTGGTAACATGGAATTCAATAATTGCTGGTCATGGATCTCATGGGGAGTGCTTGAAAGCAATGAGAAAATTTGAGGAGATGAAAAGTTGTGGAATCCGACCTGATGATGTTACATTCATTTCTCTGCTCTCATCTTGTAATCACTCTGGTTTTGTTGAAGAAGGCCTGTTCCTGTTTCAATCAATGATAACAGATTACGGGATTGAACCAAGGATGGAGCATTATGCAAATGTTGTTGATCTCTTGGGCCGCGCTGGACGCCTGGATGATGCCTACAGCTTTGTAGAAAAGATGCCTTTTGAACCAGACAGCAGTATTTGGTTATCTTTGCTGTGTTCCAGTAGAGTGCATCGTGATGTGGAGCTTGGGGAACTGGCAGCTGGTAAGCTATTAAAGATAGAACCAAGCAGGAGCAGCAATTATATTCAACTTCTAAATATATATGGAGAAGCTGAATTGTGGGATAGGACAGTAAATCTGTTGGCATCAATGAGAGAAAAACGGCTGAAAAAGATTCCTGGATGCAGTTGGATCGAATTGAGGAATAGTATGCATGTCTTCTTCTCCGGCGATTGTTCATCTAGGAGTGAAGATGAGATATTTGAGGTGGTGATTAGTCTCAAGATGAATATGGTGATAAGGAGTGATAATTTTGAAACTGTTGAGGCATTCTAAGGATGAGACATATCTGAAAAGTTTTTGCTTTTACCCTTCTTAAAGTGATTGGATTGTCCTTCGGCCTTCTGAGCTGCCTGGTCAAGGAGCTTTAGTCACACGTGATTAGAGAATGGACGTATTGGGAAAAATATCTTTCGATGTTGAGGGTTGGTCACTCATGTGGCAGGATCACTCCTGTTGAACTTGAGAATAGCGTCAAGGTATTCACACCAATGATGGTTATGATTCTTTTGCTGATACTAATGCATCACCTCTGTTGTACATACTCCAGGTGCAAACTCAGATAGCAAATGGCAGGGATAATACTAGCTCTGATCTGAACTGACGAACTATGACCTCCGATATTCCTTTGGGAGGATTTATAAGGCGTTATAGAATAAATGAATTGTTAAAAACAATCAACTGATTATGTTCCGAGAATGAAATTTAAGGCAGTTGTTATTGTTGGGTAGTTGATTTACTAGGGAAACAAGTTAAGGGTTGATGATACATTGGATGCTCATGTAACCCGGCAAAACAAAAACTTGTAAATAGCGTATGCTTATGACACTTCGTCTTACTTTTTAACTTGCATGTATCAAATTATCACAGAGTATGGTGTTAAGGTTTCATCAATATCTGATAATAATTTTCTTTTTAAGTTTTAGCTTTATGAGGACTAATTATTGCCAACATAGAGTTTAGTTGGCTGTGATGAGTTTCTCTGCCAAAAAACAAGCTCATTTTGAGCAAGCTTGAAGCAGCGTCTATTGTTTCAATGACATTCTGATACATACTTCAGATTTGAAAAGCCAGTTCAAAGAAATGTTGACAATAAGATGAGTTAAGCCACTCAAATTCATTCGCATTTCAACGTGGAGAGTCGCTCTTCAAGAAATATTACATTCCTGACGACGTCCGGTTGATTCTTTGAGCACCCAGTTTTGGTGCTGCAGTTTTGGCTCCACTGCCAACTGATGACGGTTTTACTCTTTTAGTTGGTAGGGGAGCATCAATGGCAGCCCAAAGGTTATCATCATCAAGCTTGGTGGTTCTTTTCAAAGATCTTGATGTTGTTTTTGGAGCAGGAGCAGCTATAGAACCCCTAAAATCATCTTCATCTTTTGTGACCTTCACCGCACGTTTTTATCGTGAACTTTTAACTGAAGAAGGGAGGTCAAGTAATTACCAGGTGAACTTTTTGAATGGTATAAAAACACTTGGTAAAATATGAGAGCTAAATTGTAAGTAAATAGCATTCACTTCTGTTCAGAACATGTATGTGTGCACTCAGCTTCTAATACATTAATCTCCCCACTTAATGTTACCCGCAGGATTGATTTTTAAGAACTTCGATTGCAATGTTATGTAGCTACAAGTTACCAGCAACTTCGATCAAAGCAACAATGAGAGCATCCCATAATACCAAGCAGAGAGCTGCAAGAGGAGTAGCTTTCATTCACTTCAAAAAGATGAGTCGCTTTAAACTCTATAGAATGTGTAATAATTCTGGAGCTTGATATGTTAAAATCACTCGATGCTCGAAACAGGCCTTAAAAACTCACAGCATCAAAAGAAGAGAGCATCACAAAAGACCAGGGATTCCTGGATAGTCCTATCATATAAGAGTGATCCTGATTATCATAAGAAAGCTAAACTCTAGACAATAAGTCCGCAGCTAATAAAAAGGGTTCATCAATGACATTCTACATAAACAAGCATGTAATTGAGATTATTGGTAAGAATCTTGTGAGTCATCAGTTGCTATGGACAAAAATGTTAAAGGTCCCTTCTGTTAGCTAAGTTCAAATGGTATAATCATGTAAGTATTGATGAGTTTTGACTGATATTTGACACGTAAGTTGATATGAAGATAACATGTTAATGATGGAATAAGGTAAGACCTATAAGTAGGTTAAACAAATTTGGCAATGTCGATGAAAGTATGAAAGTAGTTAAATGTTAGTATGCACTAATGCACATTGGCAAAAATCTTCAATAATGAGAGAGATTCAGATACAAGACTGAAGATAATAGTGCAACTAAATTGTGTTAATTTAGATCATGGAGCAATATGACTACACCATAGGCGTGCTTGGATAAATCATGCAAAAAGATGGCTTGGGATGACTAAATCAAAGATTTATAAGGCACCTATCTTCTAGAGATGATGATTGGTAACATATAACATGAACATATAATAGTAAGTTAAGAAAGTGGGAGCACTACAACAATTCTTCAAGTAGTGAAAAGCTAATTCAAATGATGTGGCAATAAAGTAGGTACAGTCTATGACCATGTTTTCTATGATCTTATTATTGTTAGTGGCTTAAAGGGGATAACTTCTCACTAACTTGATATAGTTAATGGAAAAGTGACAATTCCCAATAACTTGGTGGATTAATGAAGAAAGTGGTTAGTTTAGCTCACCTAGTCCTTAAATTTTTGTAAATCTTTCGTAGTTTATTTAAAACGAGCTCATTCAATCATTTGTAACAGGGTTGAGAATTCTAAGAAAGTTCTTTTTAATAGTTTCAAGTAGTTGTGCAATTGTTTATAGAGAACTTCATGTTAGAAGTATCTCATGTCCTTATACTATTTCATTGTGAATAGATTGATAAAAAGTTGGCTTTATCGTAACTCTCTTGTTTATTTCATTTGGTTAAGTTGTACTAGATATTTGTGTATTGAGAGTGTTAGTGAAACACTTAAAAATGAGTGATGTGAGATATTAAAAAACAAAGGGATTTATTGGTTGATGATCATGAAAGAAGGCTAAGTTAGATTTTGGAGGACTAAAGCTTAACTATCACGTGAAGATTTCGACAATCTTAATTCAATTTCATTATGTCCAAAAAAAAAATCAAGTGATAACTAGTATAGAACTAACTTTGTGAACAATAACTGATGGAAGTAATCTTATGGAAGAAGTTGCTAGAATAGAGGCAATCATTGGTCTTTTTAAATGATGGTACAATTCCTTTGTCAGAACATTTTTAAGCTTTGGTGATTGAACTTCAATAAACAAAGAAATCACTTAAAAAACAAATGAAAGCTCGAGAGAAGATGAGCTACAACTTGTTTATACTCAAATGTGCTATTTCTAGATACAAATTGGGAGTCTAATCAAAAAATGCAATGGCGAATTTGCAGGAGCCACAAGTTTTCGTTAGCAAACAAAGTTTCAAAGAGCTTAAAAACTTTTTATAGAATATGGAGCAATATTTTACGATAACAAGGGTATTCAATGTGAAAAGGTGTCAATCACAACAATGTAAATAGTGGAGTTTTGGTGGAGGGAAACGATCTCAAATAACATTAGTGTAAGCAAACTTCTCATTAACACTTGAAAAAAAATAAAAAGGAGCTAAAAAATCAGTTTCATTTTATAATACTTTTTGTTTTACAAGGGAAACTTTGAAATGGTTGAGGCAAGACAGTTTGGTAAGGGAGTATGTAATGTAATTTACATCTTTGATATTGGATGTGCAAAACATGTCAGAGGAGGATAAGTTATTCAACTTCATAAGTGACTTGTAGGGATATAGATTGAGCTTTAAAGGCAAAATGTGAAGAACCTCTCTAGCACAATAGTGGTTGTAGACGCTTTAACGGATCTCTAAATGACATCACTCATTCAAACTAGTAGTAAGGATTAGAAGAATGGTAGAAATCAAAATCGTTTAAAGAAAGACAAAGAGAAGGTACTAGGAACTTTTCATTGTAAGTCAAAAAAATATTTAAAACAACATACTGCTTATTTCATTTGTGACAGGTCAAACTTTGTTTGAGAGTACTTAAAATGAAAGGTGGTTTAGGAGAAAATAAATGTCATGACTATGAAAGATCACATAATGGGAAAGGACCCATCAAAAGTAGCTTATACTTTGCTCGTCTTTAAAATTTAAATAAATAGTCTTTAAGGGAATTGCTCGTATGGGAGTGCTCACATATTATTTTAAAAAGGGCATTAATTTTTTTATAGGATAGTTTGTTAAACTCTTAAGATTTAATGACAAGATAGTATAAATATTGACGAGTCTTAATTGATTCTTAATATGCAGGTTAACATGAAGATGATATTTCACAATAGAACAAGGTAAAGGGCTTAAGTAGGTGAGACTAAATGATAACATGGACTGGTGTGCATTTACAACTTTTTTTTACAATGGATGAGATTCAAATATGGATCAAAGATGATGGAATAACTAAGTCGTACTAAGTTCAAAGATGCCCGAAGGCACTTAACTTCTACAAAAAGGTTGAAACATATGTAAATATGCGAGTTTATTATATAATGATTCAGATTATTGCTAACTTAAGCCATGGAAGAATGTGGTTGTATTATGGATGAGCTTAAATGGACCATTTACAAAGATGACCTAGAATAGCTAAGCCAATGGTTAAGGTATTTAACTTTAGGAGATGATATTGTGACAATATATAAAAAAACATAGAGTAATAAGTTAAGAAAGTGAGAGAACTATCTTATAAAGTAAGAGAACTTCTTCAAATAGCGAAAAAGTGGTTTAAATGATGTGATAATGTTCTTCATGATCTTAGTGTAGTTACTCTTTAAGTTCTTATAAACATATATAAAATCACCCTTACAGTTCATTTGAAATATCGAGTATTCAATTATCTACAAGAAAGTTGAGAACTTTGAAACAAAGCTCCTGTTAAGAACCTTAAGAGTAAGATTTTATTAAAAGTTTCGAGTAAGAAGATCTTGAGCAATTGTTTTAAGAAAACTTCAAGTTAGAAGTATCTTGAATATTATATTGTTTTTTTGTGAATACATCAATAAAAGATTAGTTTTACTATAATTTTTTATTTTTTATTTTATTTATTTCATTTGATTGACTTGTACTAAATATTTGTATATTGAGGATATGAGTAAAAAAATGGTGCGAGGTTTTCGAAAACAAATAGACTTATAAGTCGATGATCACTAAAGCTACGAAAATTTCAACAATCTTAATTCTATTGTGACACCAATATGGATCACATTAGCAACTACAATCTAGTTCTTGTAGCATTAAGTCATTGGTTAATGGCTATAAATACAAGTAAGCTTGTTAAAGTAGTGTCCCTTAAGTAGCAGCCTCAACTTAGTTTTTATAACAAAATCAATCAGAATGTCCATTAGATAAACCCTCTCACTATTCAACTAATTGAACATCAATAGAAGTATCCATACTATAATATTTGCAATTATTTTCAACTAACCCATTTTTCCATTTATCCCTATATTTCAGTGGCTAATTAGAACTATTAATCTTGATCGTTATACAATTTAAATACTAATCAATAATCATTTATATGACAACCTTACATGGTGATTTTAACTGTGCAACTGGTTAGATAGGCCACCTAACTTGTACCTTTGCAAAAGATGGAGATGACTTTGGTTCTTCAAGAGCTTTAATATCATCCCATCCATCCTTATCACTACCATGCTCTTCAGGAGTACCATTCTCAATCTCTCCCCAACCATCTGTTGATTTAGGGGAGATAGGAATAGAATGATAAGCTAAATTAGTGCTAGATTAACACGAGCTGATGCTTGACTAAAGTGTCCATCACTATAAGTGAAAAAAGGACTGAAATAAAATAATAAATTCATGAAAAAAACATTCAGATGAGGCACTACAAATGCTACAATACAAGCCTAATTAACATTTTTAAGTATTACTATAGATAGATAATCACTTATCAAATATCTTGCTTGAGATAATTCCCTTGTAAATTTTAATTTAAAACTCCATTAGTAATGGCTAGCAAATAGAGAAATAGTTGGACGATGTGATTATGAAAAGTGTATGGTTTTGTGGGTTGGTTTGATTATCAAGCTTGGTTATTCCATATGGGAGAAGCATAAGGTAGCCTATATGGAATCAAATAGAAATACACAAACCTAGGCTTAGATTTGAGGTCGTGGTCAAAGTAAGAGAAGCATCAGCATTTGCAAAAGTAGCCTACTTAGAGGGTTTACCTTTATTGGAGCTCATAGAATATATGCATGGTAAATAAGATTCCAGGTAAGTTTATAGCTGAAGGAACAAGTTAGATATTTCCAAAAAGAAGCAATTCAAAAGCATAACTTGATAGTGAACATGACATGTTAAGGTGGAATCATGTATGAAATATAAAGAAGCTACCTTATACTAAACATTATAGACATTAAGGCATAGCTAATGAATTAACAAAGGGAAAATTAGGAGATGTGACATTTCTTTTAACTAACTTGGAAAGCTAAGGCCAAGCCATTTGAAGGGAGAATAATATTACATGTGAAGCTTAAACAGGTCAAACTTTGAGAAAATATTTTCTATATTGAATTATTTACAAAGTACAAGGTCACTTATATATAAGTTATTCTAACAAAAAAAGGAAATAAAAGCTCTATGTCCTAATAGATGTTAATTTCAATAAACATGAGTCTTTTTTCCTTACTTCTCATTTCAAATTAACATGAGTCTTATTTCATCACTCTTTATCTTTAAGGAGAGAATTCAGCAATATAAGATAAG
The DNA here is from genome assembly GCA_026546855.1 of Erythroxylum incrassatum. Lineage (NCBI taxonomy): Eukaryota > Viridiplantae > Streptophyta > Magnoliopsida > Malpighiales > Erythroxylaceae > Erythroxylum > Erythroxylum incrassatum. Next base: position 11,124,429 of record JANVCL010000214.1, on the reverse strand, counting down.
GATAAGAGGATTTCAGGAATTTCTTCCACCACAACCTCATTAAAATATGGAACTTCATGCTTTTCAAGAGTTTGAATTCTAACTTGGGTCAAACTCTCGATTAAATGATATAGGAAAAATAAAAGAATTATTAACTAGTAGTTAAAATCACAAAATTAGGAAATATAGTTGATATTAGGTTGCTAGAATATGAAGTTTCAATATTGGATTTTAGCTAAAAATGTAGAATTTTTAGATTTTGTATGGCTGAAATTTTAAGGTATGATTACTGGAAATTTAGGTTTAGGATTTTAGGTTTAATATGGCTAGAATATAGGTTTGAGATGGTTGGAATATAGGTTTAAGAGGACTAGAATTTGGGAATTTAGTAAAGAGCACAAGAAATGGATATTGGTAAACCAGGAATTAGTCTTAGGGTTTAGGAATTACTTTTAGAAGAAAGCATTACACTTTCTAATTGAAAACTCAAGTTTGTAAAAAGAAAATCTAGATTGCTTGTTATTATGAAGAGTTGAATACACCCACATATAAAGAGAGTTTTAGAACTCTTATTCTAGTAGGAAAATGATTTTTAATTTAAATCTTATTATAATGGAAAATTCTATAAGTCCTATACAACTAGAATAACATATCTAAAATATAATAACATAATACTACTAATTCGTATATGAAAAGGAATCCTAACACAATCTAAATTTAAGTTATTATCTTTTGTTATTAACTCAATTCACAATCTTTATCCCACTAAGTAAAACTTGCGGTTGACTAATTTTTCTTTTTTCATTTCTTCTATATGTTTTAAGCTCTTTTGCATAAATTCTCCCTGACTTGTCTAAATTTGTCCTTGACATAAAATGTGACAATATTGTTCATATAAGTCTGGATTCAACTTTGGAAGTTCTAATTCTAGAATTCAAGTACTATAAAAAAATTGCTCTTCCTTTTCACTTGACAAGAAATTGTTGATATGCTCTATATCTTGTGGCTACAATTTGTTCATGAAGAACATCTTCTATTTCCTCTTTAAGATAAGGAGTGGTTGGAAGTCTTACAACTCTAATAGGAGATTGCTCATCTTGTCATTAATAAATAGTTAAGTCTACAACATTAAAGGTATGACTTGTTCATATATCACTTAGTAGTTCCAAAACATAAGCAATAACACTTATCTTTTTGATGATATTATAAGGTTGAACATTCTTTTAATGGAGTTTCTTATATTTTCCTTTCTAAAAATGCTTTGGATGAATCCTAACCATCTCCATATCCCCTTCATTGGATTCCACTAATCGACGATGTTGATCAACATGTTCTTTATAAGACAAGTTACTAGTTATTATCTTTCATTGTATCTCATCAAAAATGTCCCTCATGTGTTGTGTAAAATTTTCAGCTTCAACACTAACTCTTTTTGTTTATGGTAAAGGAACCAAATCAATAGGATTCCTTGGTTGGACTCCTGAAACTATCATAAAAGGGCTTTTACCAATAAAATTATTTATACAACTGTTGTATGCAAATTTTGCCATGGGAAGAATTAGGTCCCAAATTTTCACATTGTCTCTAACCAAACATCTTAACAAGTCCCTTAAGCTTCTTTTCACCCCTTTTATTTGTCCATCAGTTTGGAGATGGAAAGAACTTAAAAATTGAAGCTTAGTGCTTAATGTTTTCTATAGAGTTCTCCAAACATAATTTATAAACATCATGTCATGATCAGAGATGATGGTTAAAGGTAATCCAACGAGAAGTACAACCTCTTTGAAGAAGAGTTTAACTATATGGACAACATCATAAGTCTTTTAATTAACATGGAATGAAATGACTCATCTTAGAAAACCTATCCACCACCACGAAAATAGAATCATAACTTTTAATAGTTTTAGGAATTCCTAAGATAACTATTAAGAATTCCTAAGACAAAATCCATACTCACGTCCTGCCACGGTTCATGAGGCACATGCAGTGGTGTGTATAATCTAGATTTTTGATTCCTTCCTTTAGCTAGTTGACATGTTTGACATTGCTGTATAACCTTAGACATGTCCCACTTTAAAAAGGGCCAATAAAAGCATTCTCCAATCATTGCGATGATTTTATCTCTTCTAAAGTGTCCTATTGCTCCTCTCCATGTAATTCCCAAATCACTTACTCCCTTATAAAAGTATTAGGTAGGCAAAGTCGATTTCCTTTGAAAAGATATTCATTGTGGATCATAAAAGGAAAGTGTTGGTCTCTTTATCCATCTGCAATTTTTGAATAGATTATTCCAAAATCTCGATCTGAAGCATATTTTCCTTTTATTTTGTGGAACCCCATGACCTTTACTGCTAAAGTGTTAAGCAAATGATTATTCCTACTCATCGCATCTGCATTTAAAACAAAACACACTGCTAGTCTTACGCTCAAAATCGCAAGTATATAGATCGTACTTGTAGTTGAAAGCAGATATCGATCCCACAAGGATTGCTCTTAGGCACCACTTAATTTAGGTTGTTCTTTGTTTAAGAAAATTTTTTAATCAAATTTACAAAGATAAGTAAAATAAAGACAAACTAAAAGTAAAAGGGAACAACGCAACCCAAACTAAAATTGTAAACTAAGACTAGGAGAAAATAAAGATTAAACATTAGGACTTGTCATTATCCCTATTTGCTCCCCTCTGATTAATTGATTCAATTTATGCTTGACCCAAAATTTTCTAAAATTCTAACTACCTTCTCTCAAGGTGTAACTAAATGTCACTAGTTAAATAAATTAGAATTAACTTTAGGATATTTCGATGTGTAAAGCCTTTAACTAGATATGAAGCTATCCTATAGGTAGTGTATTGATATATTGAAATCTCTTCCTAATAAATCAATAACTTGTTATTTGTTGGTCTATTAATCGTTAACTCTTGTTGTACAATTAACACAGATTACCAAGCTCACTGTCTCGATTTATTGCAAGGTTAGCACAATAAATAACACAAACATGTATATCATTAAATCGATAACCAAAGGTTCACAAATAGTTAAAACAACAAGCCCTAAAGATTGTTTTAGCCAATCATAATAACCATAACATCTCCAACAATCAAATAATCCATGATAAACATGCTAGAAGAGAAAGAAATTGAAATAAGACTGTATGGGGCAGCGCCTCCTCTTCTTTGCTCGAATCTAAAAAATTTGGATGATGGGGTGCTCTTTGCCCAATCGAGAATGAAACCTGGAATCTCCACCTATCTCTAGGCTCTTAATCTGTCTTTTAGCTCCAGGAAGCAAGTTCCAAGACTCTATGACGACTCTCGGGATTCTCCTCCTTATAAAGTCATGAAAACCTAAAAATAAAAGAAATTTGTATGTCTCTTCGACTTCTAGTTCCCACGATCGTGGGAATTATACTTGTGATTCCCACAATTGTGGGGTATCTTGACATAAACTTTCTCCATAGATTTCCCACAAATGTGAAAAACATGCCCTTTTCACTGTTGTAGGTTCTTATTTTTTAGCAGCTCCACTTCTTTTCTCTGCTCTTGGTCCCTAGCTCAATTACAAAGGTGTCCACCTTCCATTCCTACACCAAAATAATCAATTCCTACCCTAAATCAATATCAAACACAAAAGAACAACCATGAAGATCAAACTAAACAGAAACACAGAAATTAAGTCCTAAAACACAATAATACTAACTTATCATGCAAGAATAATGTTGGACCCCTTTTTCGGAACCCAACATTCGGAGACGAAATGGAACCCGTCATCCCATAATGGTGGCATGCCCACAAAAGTTGAACATCAAACAATTAAAATTTAGAGAATCACAAGTCAAAAATCTAATCACGTTGCATGTATAAATTCCAAAAGAATTTATACAAGCTCATTTCAAAATACCAAAAAAAACACAAAAAATGGAATACCCATGATACAATTTGAATGCTTATGCTTGAAATGATTCTAAATTACAAAAGTTCCTAAACTAACTTAA
>JANVCL010000214.1:11104894-11117591 GCA_026546855.1 Erythroxylum incrassatum | reverse complement strand
AGATGAGATCTTGTGTGTTAATCACTATATAGAGTAAAACGGGAGATCTAGAAGGAAAAACCAACATAAGGGTAAAACGATAATTTTACCATTTGTTGTGCGAATGGCTATATTAAGGTTTGCAATTAGACATGAAAATATGTGTTCTCATAATATTTAGTAGTTTAAAAGTTTAACTAATTGTATTTAGTGGAATGAAATTTAGTTAATAAACTAGAATTAATTCTAATGAGATTTAATTAATTCTAGGCTTATTAGAGTTTGAATTATCTAAGTCGAATAAGATTCCCCAATTGGCTTCAAGGAAGGTTATGAAGCAAAGTAAGAAACATAAATGGAGGTTTTAAATTCCATGGTTGAATGTTAGGCTTGTATTAATTAATGGTTAATTAGAAGCCCAAATGGACATTTAGAAATGGGCTAGACTTTGATTTAATTTGATTAATTAAATTAAAACAAAATTTTTAAGGAAAGTAAGGTGCAATTTTGGTTTTCATTAGGGTTGAATGAGCAGCTGCACATTTGGCATTAAATTGTTAAATAAAGATGGTATTTATCATGCATTATCATCATTAAATGGAGTAATGATGTTACCATTAAATGGTTTAATGGTTGTCTTTTAATGATGGCATGTAATGTAACCTTTTTAGCATTCATTTGATTAAAGAAGAAAGAGTTACATTGGATGGACCATCTTCCTTCTTTCATCATCAAGAGCTGAAATTGACATGTTACTTTTAAGTTATTGGTATTTTCATATGGCCATCTTAAAACAAATGAGAAGAGTCTCATTTAATGGCTTCTTTATGTTTGATTAAAGAAAGGTGTGGTGCATTGGATGTTATTCCTCTTCTTTCTTTTCATGCATAATCGAAATTGGGGAGTGTAAGAAATTGTTATTGCATTGTTTTGATGCTCTCTTTCCTCTCACCTATGTATGGCCGAAACCTAGCATGAGAAGAGTCTTATTGTTTCCTTCTTTCTTCTAAGAAAAATCTTGTCCAAACATTTCTTCTCCTTTCCCACCAAAGGATTTTGTTAACCTAGTTATCCAAGAAGAATAAGAGGTAAATCAAATTGGTTAAGGATACAACAACAATAAAAAGATAGATTGACAAAGGAAAGGACTCAGAAGAAGGGTAAAGCTAGGATTGGATACAAAAAGAAGGAGAGGATAGCATAGCGAGGAGTTAAAGCTGTAGCGAAGGAGTCAGTAATATTTCTAATATCTTATCTTTATGTTAAATATTGTCCATATACCGTATCATGTAAGGATTGACATGTTGATTATCATGCTTTCGCTACGTTATGATTTCTAAATTTTTTTTTTGAAAGCCACTGTTTAACCAAATATTGCATGTTTTTTTCCAATCCAACAGGTCTTTCTCATGCTTCAAATGATAGTAGGGTGGAAACTATAGTTATTTCATATCCATCATTCATATAGTTATAACTTGTGAATCAAGGTCTCAGTACCATACCAGTACAAAGACAGGACCCATACCTTTACAAACTAAAAATTTGAAATGTTTAGATACCAGAGTGAAAAGATATTATTGTTACAAGATGTGATACTGCATGGAATGTATGCAAAGGAGAGTTATGATATATTGATGAGAATGTGTGGTTTTGATGATCCAAATGGGTTGAGAATTGAGAGTTTTATGAGATAATTTGATGTTTGAATTGATATGACGTGATTTGGAACTAGAAGAGTTGAATTTGGGAAGATTATGAGTGAATATAATGTTAATCAGATGTAGGAAGCATTGGAGAGGCTTTGGAGTGGTTTGGGGAACCACTATGTCTGTTAGATTGACTCTAGGCCCGTTAAATGGACATTCTTAGGTCAAAAATGACCCCCAGCATTGCCCATGTCCATTAAATGGACTTTATGTCCACTAAATAGACCTTCTTGAGTGAAAAAGAGCCACCAGGCCTGACAATGTCCGTTAAACGGACATCCATGTCCGTTAAATGGACATTCACCGAATAACTACAATAAATCATGATTTTGACCCTTTAGAAGCACAATCTCGCTTTTTGATCTTCAAGAAAGTTGTAGATCTAGAATTCTTCTTTCAAATCATCCAAGAAAGAACTCAATCAGACATCTCTATCGAAAGTTATGGAAATTGCGCCAAGTTAGGTACAATATGATTGAGGGTATAAACATGTTTGATTCTTTCGTGTATAACTTCCTCATCCGACCTCCAAATGAAGTGATTCTTGAAGAAATAGATTCCTAACATCTTTTAATATCTCTCCATGAAAATTGGCATCCTATGGAGTTAGTTTGAAAAACTTTTATGGAAAGAAAATGAGGGGTCGATTGGGAGAGCATGATTAGGGTATGAACACACTTTGGCTTTTTAAGCATATCTTGATCTATAGAGCTTCGATTAAGATGATTCTTACTTCAAAACAAACTAGAGGCTTAGAAATATAATTTATTTGAAGAAGTTAAATCAAAATTCTGGTTTGACGATTTTTAAATTCTGTTCAAAAATAGGAGAAATGAGCTCAAGTATGGTAACTGATTTGTGAGGGCACGCCATTGAACAAATTGTGAGGAAATTTTTGGGATGTTATGAGAATGAAGATGAACTGATGATGGCTAATGAGGGTTCAATGCAATAACCCCTCACAATAATATGCACGCTCACGTTTCATGTTTTCTCAAGAGTTGGGTTCTGAAAACAATCGGGATCCAACAATTGTGGTATCAGGGAAAGAATTAGGTTCTGAAAACAAACGTGATCCAACATAGTATGAGGTTATAATTGAGGTTATAACTTAGTTAATGAATTGTTGATATCAATGTACCAAAGGCATGAGTATAGTGGGAATGAATATGTTCATATGATTGTAGTTGTGAATCAAAAGGGTTGAGTAATATGGGTTTAGTAAAGGTGAATGAGAATTTAATATTATGATAGCAAATATTGCTAGAAATGAAATGACAAGTAATTGAATTATGATAATAGAATAACCAAGTGTTCTTGAGGCGTAAACCTAAGAATAAGCTAGTGTTGGCCCCCGAATTTTTTTTCCTTATTGAGTTAAGCATGATTTAAATAAATTATGAGGTATATTGGATTAATTATTTTTGGCGTTAATTATTATGTCAAGGTTAATAGGATTTTATTACATGGGTTAATTGAATTAAGGTAGTAAGAATGTATAAGGGCATTTTTGTAGTTCACTTAAGGATAAAGACCATAAGGCATATAAGGGAGGGTAAAATAGACTTTTTAAAATCATTAAGGGCAAAATGGGAGGAAGAAAATATGGTCTTGCATTTAAGAGAAGGAAAAACGTGAATCGAGAGAGAAGAAGATGAGAAAATAACGAAGAGAAGAGAGAAGCCATGAAGACGAGAGAAAAGAAGAGAAAACTAAGTTAGGGTTAACCTTTTCTTAGTCTTCAAGAGAGATTTTGAGGTTGTTCAAGAAGAGAAAAAGGAATAGGAAGAAAAGAGCTTTCATATGAGCCAAGAAACTCATTAATTGGTGAAGATTCAAGGTAAGTGCATTTTGAATCTTTTGGATTTTCGGAAGGGTTTTGGTTTAAGAAGCATAGGAAATGCATGGGTTTAAGCTTTCTAGGATCAATTTTATGCATGTGTTTCTTTGGGTTCTCCAATTTGAATTCTTATTGAATGGGAATTTTTGTCATTGATAAAGGGAATTAAGGAAGACAAGAGGAGCAAGAGGAGTGACACCTTTGAACAAGCATTAAGCAAGGAATTCAAGGTGGGTTTCATGTTTATAATAGAGTCAATGAGCCACTAATGTTTTCTTTTGAATCAAGAAAGTAAAATGATTTCAATTGCTTCATAAATGTTACATTTATTGCTTTTGAATGATTTGAGAAATTCCTACATGTTTGGTTTATTAATTTTGATGATGAATTGTGAAATGGATATGGAAAATGGTTTTGAAATGTTTCATGTTTATGAAAAATCATGTTTTAGAAATGTGCCATTTTGGGCAATACGTTTAAAAGTTATGAAATGCATGATTATGTGGGTTTGCTATGGTTCATTTTGTATGTCAAGTGCACTTCGACTAAATGCTTCTCCCGTCTGCCCGCTAATGGCATGGAGCTCTTTCACGGACACCCCTAAGTTCACGACTATGCAAAACCATTATGTGGGATTGCGATAGTACATTTTGTTCACAACTACGCAAGACCATTTTATAGAATTGTGTTAGTACGTTTTATTTATGGACCTACCGAAACCATTCTATATGCTTATATGTTTATGATTTGTGAACAAGTTGAAGAATGCATAAATTGTGTTGTTTGTGAATTTTATTATATGACGAGAATCTGAGAAATTATGATTCAATAAGAATTTTCTATGACGATGAACTTTTTGAATGATTTTGCTTGTTACTCGTTATAAACTTGTTACCAACGAGCTTTTAAGCTCACCCCCATTCCTTCCCATCTTCTGGTGATGAGCAAGAGATCGAGTAAAAGAGACTGAAGGCATCACTCTGATTATGCATATTTTGTAATTTAAGTAAGATTTTGTAAAAACAAGGCTTTAGTTGCATTTCAAGTATTGTTTTTTCAAGAATGTTTTGTATTTTGGGATTTTGTGAAATGATGTATTGTGGCTCGAAATACCCATTAAAGCTTTGTAAACTATTATCTTTTGGTGTTAATGAAATATGAATTGTGTATGGATGATGTGAGTTGAAATTAGATATGCTTGAAGAAGTTATCCACTTAAGTTGATAAACTTTGAACATGAATTATTGTTACTTATAAGTGAGAGGTTATGTAAATGAAAGATAGGATTTTGTGGATATTGAGAATTGGATGTGGGTGATGAATCAAATGAGTATAGATTAGAGAGTTAATGAAATAAAAATTGGTACTTAAATTGTTATGAATGATGTTGCATTAAAGGAAGTGAATTTGGGACAATTTTTAAGTCTTTCATAAGGGTAAAATTTGTATTATGACTTCAGGGAAAAAACTACATTAATCTAGGCTCAATTGGACAACGTTGTCTGCTTTGAAGTTGTAGATTATCTTTCTAGCTTTCTAATGATATATAGTATGAAATTTTTGGATTTTTGAATTGAGAGATATGATCATTATAAGTTAGTAATGTTGCATGGGATGTACATACGGGACAACTACATTAAATGGAAATTTTGACCCTCTTAAAGGCAAAAACGTTCTATGGGTCTTCATGGACATTGTAGTCTAGAAGTCTTCTTCGAAACGGGGTAAGAATGACCTTAATCCTACATCTCTAGTGAAGGTTATTTGAAAAACAGGTCAGGTAGGAGAAAAATGAAGAGTCACGATTGTGACTCTACAAAAATTTTCAAAAGTCACGATGGTCTTCCCAGACCTGAACACCTCTGACTCTTTTGACCATAACTTTGTCATTTGACCTCCAAATGATCTGATTTTTAAATAAATAGATTCCTAACACATTTCTCTATCTCTACATAAACATTTACAGCATTTTTGTATTGAATTGAAAAAATTTTATTGAATGAAAGTAAGCGTATCGGTTGGTAGAGCATGAATTGGATATTTTACTGAACATATTTAGGTATTTTGAGAATATCTTGATTTGTAGGGCTCCAAATGAGATGATTCTTCTTTCTAAATAACCTAGAGACATAGCGCTACAAATTATTAGAAGAAATAGAATTTTAATTCAGTTTCTAAGACTTTCAAAGTCTGGATGGAATTTGAGTATAGTGTACTATTTCAGTATAATAATAGTCTGAAAAGGTTTGGGGTATAACTTTCAGATTCTAAACCAAATAGAATGATTTTAGTGTCATTAGAAACTTAAGATAATAGGGAAAATTTTTAATGTTGGAATAACATTAGTGAATGAATGCTTGATATCAAAGTACCCAAGGTATGTGTTTTATTTAGGAATAAAGATATTTACATGATTGAAGTTGTGATTCAAAGAAGAGTAAACTGTATCAAGTTAAAGTGAATGAGAACGTGATAATAGGAGTAAATAATGCTAGAAAAGAATTGATGAGTGATTGAATTATGAAAGGAAAATGAGCATAAGATATCAAGTTTGATAATATATCCATGGGATGCGTGTTCAGATGTCATTTAGGACGTCAGGGATGTGTCTCATGAGGGCGGTGTGCCCAACAACTTATGATATCAGAGAATGAAGATGAATCGATGATTGCTATAAGATTTCACTAAAATAACCCTTCAGGGTAATACGCTCACATTTTATGACTCTAAATGTTGGGCTCTAAAAATAGGGACCAATACTTATGGTATTAGAGCAGCTCCAGGTTTAGGTCCAGGTTTAGTATCTTACATGGGCATTTTTGGAAGTATGTATCAAATTACATGCATTTTTGACATGTCTTAGCATGCAGAAGTGACTGATCTCTAGTTTAATTCCAACGTGCATGAGTCACACGCATGAATAATTGTTAAGAGTTTGAGTTGCTTGAATTAGTGAGAAAAATGACTCTTTCATGATATGAGAAAATGAAAGTTGAGGATAAATAGAAATGATAAATTGTATATGGGTAAATATGACAGATAATGATTCAACATATTTGTATTGGGGGATGCATTATTGAATATGACATCAAAATTGCACTGTAGGGATATTTCCACGAATGTGATATAGATGTGAATGTATTGTCATGGATTGTTTGAGGAAAATAGAGATATAAGTAGAAATGGCGAGATTTAAACTGTACAAGCCAAGTTGAAAGAGAATAAAATCTTCTATGACCTGGAGAGGTTAAACTTATACTTGAAATGAATGTCAGATAAATGTAATAACAGTTATGATTTAGCATAAGAATATGTTTGTGATATTAAATCAGAATGTCATGATGATTATGCATCAATAATTATGAATTGATTGAGGATATACATATGGAAGATGAAAAAGATGACAATAGGAAAATGAGATAGAAATGAGGAAAGAGTAAAAGGGGAAATGAAATAAACATAAATGACTTTTCATGAGAAGAATGATATATAGTAAGAAGAAAGTTAGAAATGCATATATGATAGGATTTTATGTATGAATGAGACTAAGAAAAGGATGAAGAATCAAATGAGAAGAGTTGATGCACTCAATATAGTAGTTGACTCATTATGAAATGATATTAAATAAACATTTAAGCTTCTAATTAACCATTACTTAGTGCAAGCCCAATATTCAATTATGGGCTTCTAAAACCTTCATTTATATTTCTTACTTAGCTTAATAACCTTCCTTGAAGCAAAGTGGGGAATCTTATTGGACTTTGATAACTAAGCTCCAGTTCCTTAATCTCATTAGAATTAATTCTAGCTTATTAACTAAATATCATTCCACTAAAAACAATTAGTTGAACTCTTGAATTATTAAATATTATGAGAACACATGTTTTATGTCCTTATATTGGTTTTTCCTCCTAGATCTCCTATTTTACGTTATATGGTGATTAACACACAAGAGCTTATCTTGGTGTTAAGACTTGATGGGTAGCTAATCTATCAAACTACTGGTGCCAGTTTAATCTCCAAATCTCCTTAAAACATCTAGAAGTGATGATAACACTATAAACTCTTTATTTGAGTGAATGTTCCTTGATACATGTTTCAATTAATAATTCAATGCAGATACTAGATTAATACTCTATAAACATCCATTTCGATTATATCAAGAATTATAATGAAACACATACGAGTTCACTACTTATCAATATTGTGGTTCATAATAAGCGAATGCTTAAGTTGTATGTTTTAAGATTAAAGTAATGACTCACTTTATTCTTAAAAACATACTTAATTCTAGATTCATTTAATAGTGCCATTACCGATAGTCAACTACTACAATGATATGAAACTCATCATTCCCTTGAAGTAAACTCCTTTGTTTATATGGAGATAAATTGCAACACTACAGTCTAAACCATAATCAAGTGATCAACTTGATTATTCAACTGTGAATTAATTATTTTAGATTCTTATAATATATATGTTTCAATACAACCTCCAAATCATTTAGGAACTTGCGGAGCCAGATTGCTTCCTTTGTTGCTTCACAAGCAGTAACATACTCAGCCTCCATAGTCCTAGATACCTATCTAGCTATCTCACAACCCTCCCACTATGTCTAGGCACAACTTGATGTTCAGCTTGCACTTCCGATTCAACTCTTGAATACATTTTGACATCTTGTTATGTCATATCCAAAACAATTCTTAGTTTGAATGAAATAGCTAACTCCCTTAGTACTACTTCACTTCTTCTTTTGTGATTTATCACAAACTCTTCCTCTAAGAAGGTCATATTTATTGACACAAATACCATCCTATCTTAAGGACTGTAAAAATAGTATACTCGAGTTCCTGTAGGATATCCTACAAATAAACATACTTCGGACCTTGGTTCCATCTTTGTGGATTCAGGCTTTAAAACATGGGTTGGGTAGCCCCAAGTCCTTAAGTGCCTCAATGAAGGCACTTCGCAAGTCTATAACTCCCTAGGTATTTTAGGCACCGATTTGAACGGAGCAAAGTTAAGAAGGTATGTTGCCGTTTGTATGGCATATTTTCCAGAACGATTCTGGAAGGCTAGCATAGGACATCATTGATCTTGCCATTTCCAATAGAGTCCTATTTTTCCTCTCTGCTACACCATTTTTTTGAGGTGTTCGAGGAGCTGACAAATTGGAAACAATTCCATTGTCAATAAAATATTGTTGGAACTCTCCAAATAAGTACTCACCACCTCGATCCGATCGAAGTTGTTTTAATGACTTGCCTTGTTGCTTCTCAACTTCAGCTTTGAATTTTTCGAGCATTTCAAAGGATTCACTCTTTTTATGCATCGAATACAAATAGCCATGTCTTGAGTAATCATCTATAAAGGTTATGAAATATTCATAACCTCCTCTAGCTTGTACGTTCATGGGCCCATACACATCAGTATGTACCAAGTCCAACGTGGATTCACATCTGTTTCCTTAAGAAGGAAATTAGGCTTTGGTCATTTTTCCTTACAAGAATCATAAGTGGGTAATGTATCACTATCTAAGCCCATAAGGATCCCTTCCTTTACTAACCTGTCAAGTCTTTTCTAATTGATATGCCTAATCTTAAGTGCCACAGATATTTTGAATTAATGCTAGAGACATTGGATTGTCTTGGTTATATCAATTCTGTGGTGTTTAGTGAGCCTGTCATAGGTTCTATAAAGAACAATCCCTGTCTAATTATCGTATCATAAATAAAATCCTTATTCTCATATATTGAAACAACTTTTTCAAAATATAAAGAATAACCAGATTTTATTAGAAAAAAACATAAATATGTTTGTTACAATCATTGGCATGTTATAAACATCCTCCAAATATATCCTATGACCACTAGGAAAGTACAAGATAACTACCCCCACTGATTCTGTTGAAACATAGGAACCATCTGTTATCTTGACTTGATACTGGCTTTTAGGTAGTCTTCTTCTTTGCTGGAACCTTTGGAAAGAATTGCAAACGTGGTTAGTGGCTCGTGAATCTAATATCCAAGAAACAGATAAATCTATCACATTTCTAGTTCCTAACAAACTTAGGAAACCCATACCTTGTTTACTTTTCAGGGACTCAAGGTAGACTGGAAAGTTTCTTTTCCAGTGGCCCATCTCATCATAGTGGAAACACTTTCCTTTGATGTTCTCTTTGGCCTGTTTTTTCATGGGTTTGGCCTTGACCCTGTTTGGGCCTTCTTTTTCATTAGACCCTTCTTCTTCTACTTGCCCTTACCCTTGGGCTTAGAAGAAGATGTTACATTAGCTTCTGGCCCATGAGCCTTGATATTCATTATCTCATCTGTGCTCTGGGGGGTATTCATCAACTCACTCAATGTGTAATCCTAGCTATTGAGCTCACAGTCCAACTTAAACTGCTGAAAAGAAAAGTTTAAGCTACTGATGATCATAATCATCTGTGTCCACATCCATATTTGCCCCAAGCATCTTAACCCTAGTGACCGTAGAGATTACTTCATCATGTAATCCCGCACCGATTCACCAGGTTTCTGTCTAAGATTATGAAAGGTTTGGATAGCTTTCACTCTTGCAGACCTGGTCCTCAAATATCTCATGTAGGTGATGAATCATTGCACTAGTAGTTTTCATACAAGCAATTTGCTTTTGCAACATGCAATTGACGGAAGCTAGAATATAACATTTAGTAGTCTTGTTAGCATTCTGCTAACGCTCATATTGTTGGACTTGCTCAAGAGTTGAATCTCCACTTAGAGGTGTAGGCCTATTTTCAGTTAATGCCTATGAAATACGTTCATATTGAAGAACAATGTCAAGGTTATGTCTCCATTCTTTAAAATTATTTCCATTTTTCAATTTGTTATTTGTCAAGAGGAGGGTGAGTGGATTCATTTTGTGATTGATAATGTCTAAAAATATAAATTATTAAAACATGAACATACTAGTCAACAATATTGGAACTTTGTATAAAATCATGATGCATGTATGTATGATGTTAGATTTAACAAAACTTAAAAAATTTAAAACATTATACGACTGTTATTTTTCGTATCTATAATAGACTAAGTGACAATGGGCCATCTTATCCATTAAAAGAAAAACTGGGACCCTCCCACTCAAAAAACTACTAAGCATCTCATGACCAACTTTTTGAGAAGCATCATAATTTTATCCATACTTTTACTAATAGAGCTACGGTGGGTAGTTTATTGATAAAAAATGTTGAGTGTTTAACCATTTGATTCGTTCACTAAAGATACTTGCAAACCATGACATGGTGGGAGGTCACATTGGCTACCAATAAGTGGACTTATCCTTAAGGAGACCCAAACCATGCAAGATCTAGGATTCATAGCCTCTTATGGGGAGTAACACTTCACCACATGCAAATGGGCCATCATTTGGAGACCGTGGACTCTCACATAAGCATCCTCTCCCACTCAATCTTTTTGGGCTTTAAGTTTTAAATACCATCTTGTCTAGATGCAATTTATTATCCATCCTATATTGTTTCATTATATATCTCATACATAATGAATGCATGGCAAAGCCTAGGATTGGCAATTTTCTAAATGACATGCACTCACATAATATCACATATTATTGACATTCATTCATCTATTCATCATATAAACTAATAATGTCACGACCCGGTACCACATCGGGCCCATGACAACCACCGCATAACTGGGCTAAGGATACTAACAGTATCCTTAATTCGAATATGCAAGGCTAACTGAATATCAAATTTTTTTTTTGAAAAAATTTGGGCAACACAACAGCTATATTTTTAAAATCTCAAAACCTGCAAACAATTTCAAACACACTTCTATGTTCACATCCAACCACAACTCTAAGACTCTTTAGTCCACTCAAGGCAATCTCAACTCCAAGAAATCTCAACAACAGTATTAAAGTTCATACATAAAATCTTTTACAAAACATAAGGTAATCAAAAGTTAGCTTACAGAATTATAAAGCGTATCAACATAAACACAGTTCATGAGTCACTAGGCAACAAAAGTACAAAATAAAAAACCACCCACGTGTGGCAATACCTCGAAAATGTAAAAAGACCACACGATCGACTCAAAGCTTCAAACTCACTAAATTAACTGCATAGTTGTAAAGCAGAGGGGTTGAGTACACTAGGTACTCAATGAGCAGGAAAAAAACATATATCATAAATATAATTCGATTCATACGAAGACAGTGTATATAACCTATAAAGTGAATATAAAACATATAGAAAACCATAGGCCCAGCTTATGACCGAATGTATACTGGTTAGGAACCATATAGGCCAAGCCTATTAACTCACTCATCCAGTGAACATAGGTTCTAGTTCTAGTACACAAAAGCATAAAAACATCATATGTATCAATCAAATCTTGATAGAAAAACCAATATCAAGATAAGCTAAAACAATCATGTGTGACACCATTAGTCGGCCAAACTAATCTGCCCACCCATCGATACTCGATGTTGGCTCAACTTTCGTCCGTGGTGAGTCCGAGCTATAGTTGACAAGAACGTCATGACCCTAGATGATGACCTCGTCCGTGTCCAAACCCTAGGTGTGGAATCACCCGCAAGTCCCGTAGAAAGGTGTCGATACGGCGACTCGACTTTCATGTACCAGCATCAAGCATAAGGGGATCGCTTAATCATAATCAGTTGTGCCAACACACGATTGGTCAATCGTTTCCTCACCAATTACAAAACAAGCCATATATAATAATTAAGTATAAAAATCCAGTAAGGCACCATGCCTTTATTTATCGGTCCAACCGATAATTGAAAACTTATCATGGCTCTAAGCCAAAAGAGAACAAAAACATGAATCATACATGACACGATTATGCATATGTAAATTCCAAAACTTTATTTCAAGAAATAAAAGTCATCTTTTGTATTCTAAGTGCAAAGTTGCTAAAAAATGTAGTTTCATAAAATAAAACATTATTCTTTGCAATTTAAACTCAGATTTGTTAAAAAAATATCATTTCTCAAAATATGTAATAAAAATATCAGTTTCAAAAACTATGTTGAAACATTATTTTGTATAATAAAAGTTATCTTTTGTACTTCGAATGCATAGTTGTTCAAAACAATAAGCATTCATTTGAAATTCAATTCTACCATATATTGCCTAGGTTCAAAATTC
>JANVCL010000214.1:11090734-11104794 GCA_026546855.1 Erythroxylum incrassatum | reverse complement strand
AGTATATGATTGTTTTTGTATGGGCACACTATGGAATTATGGTAAGTGAATTTTGGGATGTTATAAGATTGAAGATGCATTCATATTGTCTTTAAGGGTTCAAAGGGATTAAGAATGAAAAAAAAATTTATAACCCTTCAAGTAATACATGCGCTCAAGTTTCACGATTTTAAGTAAGAGAGTTGGGTTTCAGAAACGGGATCCAACAACACACTCATTAAGGGTAGGATTGGAAGATGAAAATGTGGTCTTGCATTTAAGAGAAGGAGAAAACGTGAATTGAGAGAGAAGAACAAAAATAGAAGAGAGAAAGAAGAGAGTGTGGTGGAGAAGAGAGAAAAGAAAGAAGATCAACTAGGGTTTCATCATTTCTTAGGTTTTGAGAGAGATTTTGAGGTGGTTCAAGAAGAGAAAGAGAGAGGAAGATAAGAGCCTTCATTTGGGCCAAACATCTCTTCATTTAGAGAAGAGTTAAGGTAACTGCATTTTAATCTTTGGACTTTTGAAGGGGTTTTGGTTCATAAAGCTTAGGAAATGCATGAGTTTAAGTATTTTAGAATCAATTTTAGTGAATATGCATTATGAGTTTCTCAATTTAAATTCCTATTGAATGGGAATTTTTGTTAATGTTAAAGGGAATCAAGAGAGGCAAGAGGAGAGGCATCTTTAAGCAAATTTATAAGCAGGGAATTCAAGGTGGTTTCATATTTATAATTGAATTAATGAACCATAACTATGTTTTCAAAAGCAAGAGAATTAAATGATTTCATTTGTTTTATAAATGTCGCATGATTGCTATTTGAATGATTTGAGAAATATTTATATGTTTGGTAGATGAATTTTGTTGATGAATTGCGAAATGAAGATGGAAATGCATTAAAACATTTTATGTTTATGAAAAATCATGTTTTCAAAATGTGTCATTTTGGGCAACAATCATGTTTTCAAAATGTGCCATTTTGGGCAATATGTTTACAAGTTATGAAATGTATGATTATGTGGGTTTGGGGTCGTCCATTCTGTTATGTCAAGTACACTTCGACTTTATTAAAGGTTTCTCCCGCTTGCTTGTTAGTGGCATAAAATTCCTTTATGGACTCCCTCATGTTTACGACTATGTAAAACCATTATATGGGATTGCGATAGTACGTTCTATTTACGACTACACAAAACCATTATGTGGGATTGCGATAATACGTTCTGTTTACAACTACACAAGACCATTATGTGGGAATGTGTTAATACGTTTTGTGTATGGACCTACCCAAACCATTCTGAATTGCTTATGTGTTTATGATTGGATGACAATTTGATGCATATGTGACTTATGTGTTTATGATATGTGTTGATAAGTTGAGAATTTTAGGAAATATGAGTTTTATGATTTTGATGTGAAATTTTTATGACTTTGAGAAATTACAATGGTTTTGCTAGTTATCGATTATAAACTTGTTACCCACGAGCTTTTAAGCTCACCCCTATTCCTTCCCATCTCCAAGTGATGAGCAAGAGATTAAGTGAAAGAGAGTCAAGGCATCATTCCGATTATGCATATTTTTGTATTTTAAGCTAGATTTTGCAAACACAAGGCTTTAGTCGCATTTCAAGTATTATTTGTTCAAGTATCTTTTGTATTTTGGGATTTTGAGACATCAATGTATGATGACTTGAAATGCCCATTAAAGCGTTGTAAAAGACCTATCTTTTGATGTTAATGAAATATGATTGTATTTTGCTCATGACCTTCCATGTTATACATTGCATTTTATGTCTTTCATAGGGTAAAAATATATGTTCCGAATTTAAGGGGAAAATTTTCTTCTTGGAAGTTGTAGCTTATCTTTCTAACTTTCCAACGATATAAAGTATGAAATTTTTGGATATCGGAGTTGAGAGATATGATCATTATAAGTTAGAGATGTTGCATAGGATATATATATGGGACAACTTCGGTCGCGATCGCACCATTATTCCTCACAATCACACCAGATACCTTTTTCCTTGTTTCTTTCACCAACTTTCACGATTGTGCACCCGAAGGGCTTTCCAAGTCTGAACATGTTTGATTCGTTTGGCCATAACTTCGTCATCCGACCTCCAAATGAAGTGATTCTTGAACCAATAGATTTCTAACACATTTTTCTATCTCTCCATAAAAATTGGTAGCCTTATACTTCGACTTGTGAAAGATTGATGGAAAGAAAATGAGGGAATCGGTTGGAAGAGCATGAATTGGTTATTTTACTGAACATGCTTCAGTATTTTAATCATATGTTGATCTATAGAGCTCCGAATGAGATGGTTCTTATTTCAAAATAAACTAGAGACATAAAACTACAATTTTTCTGAAGAAGTCAATTTGTGATTTTGGTGACTGTCGTGAGCACACCACCCTTATGGGATACGTGTTCAGATGTCACTTAAGACATTGGGCACATGTCTTACGAGGGCAGGGTGCCCAACACTCCCTCATTGCTATTTTCTCAATTACATAAATCTAGGATTCTAACTCTTAGTGTGAGAATGGGATGTTACATTTGAGGGAGTGAATTTGGGACAACTTAGAGTGAAAGTAAGGTTGGTATAGATGGAGAAACCTTTAGGAAGACTTTTGAGTGAGATTTGACGACCTCGAGACTTCTCCAAGGTGAGGCCAAATGTTGGCTGCAACGAACTTGTCCTAAAAGGTCCTTGGACATACTTTCATATTTTCTCCGTGATGAACCCGCCATTACTCCCGCAAAAAATTTTCCTCTGAATCCATTGTTTTCAACCACGCCCACGTTTATGATTTCTGAGTTGGGCTACAAAAACGAGGTCCAACACTTATGATATCAGAGCAACTCTAGGTTTTGGTCCAAGTTTAGTATCTTACATGGGAATTTTTGGAAATATGTATCAAGTTATACGCATTTTAGACATGTCTTAGCATGCAGCAGCAACTGATCCTTAGTCTGAGTCGCATGTGTATGAGTTACACGTATGATTAATTGTTAAGAGTTTGAGCTGATAGAATTAGTGAGAAAAATGATACTCTTTCAGGATATGAGAAAATGAAAGTTGTGGATAAATAGACATGAGAAATAGTATACAGGTAAATATGACAGATAATGATTGAACGTATTTGTATTGGGGGATGCATTATTGAATATGAAATCAATATTGCACTGTGGTGATATATCCCCGAAAGTGATATGGATGTGAATGTATTGTCCTGGATTGTTTGAGGAATATAAGGATATAAGTATAATGATGAAATTAGAGTGTAAAAGTAGAATGCAATGAAAAACATAACCTTGTTATGATCTTAAGAAGATGAAATTGGAATCGAAGTGGTTGTTCGATTAATATGACAAGAGTTATGATCCACTGTAACAAGATATTAGTGGAATTGAGATCAGAATTTCATAATGATTATGTATTAATAATTATGAATTTATTGAGGATATACATATGGAAGATGAAAAAATGACAATAGGCAAATGATACAGAAATGAAGAAAGAGTAAAGGGGAAGAGAAATAGACATAAATGACTTTTATGAGATGAATGATATATAGTAAAGAAAAAGTTAGAAATGCAAACAAGATAGGATTTATGTATGAATGAGATTAAGAAAAGGATGAAGAATTAAATGAGGAGAGTTAATGCAGTCAATATGGTAGTTGAACTATTAAGATATGATGTAACATTAGAACATGTAAATCCTGGAAAATTGGAGTAGAATTGATGTTAAAATGTGTGTTAATGCAAGGAAGAAAGAATAGGGCACGACAGTGGCCTAACAAAAATAGGTTTCTGTCATGATCGTGGCAGGGATACACCGATCGTGGGTGAGGATAAAGAGAGAAATATTGTCTAGGATCAATGGAGATCAAAGTATCATTTGTGTAAAATATAAATTGGTGAATTGTCAAAGATAAATCTTTGGACAAATGGTATGACTTTGATAATAGACACCTAAGCATATGCGAAAATAATTATGTTTACTACTTCATTGAGTTTTGGTAATTAGAATATTATGACCTTGTAAGAACGATAGAAATTGGTCTTCTTGAGGTATTAAGAATGGTTGATAATGTGATGATGATAACAATTGATTGATAAAGATTGTATGAACAATATAGATGATAATAGTAAGAAATCTTCTTTCGAACAAGGATTTCACTGAATTAGGTTAAACAGATCATATACTTTATATTAAGAATGATCAACGAAAGAACAAATAAGAAATGAATACGTTATGATTCAAAAGTGAGTTTTGGAGTCCTATTCCTGACAGAGACACAATCATAAAATGTAAAATATGCTACTGAGAGTGTATGCATTATGTTTGATGTAAAGTACCCAACCATTTGATTGGATTATTGAATTTGAGGTGACATTATTGCTAATATGAGGAGACATACCCCTACCTCTTCATCAATCAGGTAAGAATTTCGAGGATGAAATTCTTTAAGGGGCAATTGTTGGACCCCAAATTTTTTTCTTTTATTTTTTATTTCTTTTATCTTATTTTACTAATTTTTATTCATTAATTTAGTTAGCATAAGTAGAAATTTAAAAATTTAGAATAGAAATGTTAGAATTAATATGGTAAGAGTTTGTAAGGGAAAATTTAGCAAGCCACTTAAGTTTGAAAGATATAAGGCATAAATGAAAGAGCAAAGTGGACATTGCACACTTATTAAGGGTAGGATTGGAAGATAAAAATGTGGTCTTGCATCTAAGAGAAGGAGAAAACGTGAATTGAGAGAGAAGAATGAAAATAGAAGAGAGAAAGAAGAGAGTGTCGTGGAGAAGAGAGAAAAAAAGAATATCAATTAGGGTTTCAACATTTCTTAGCTTTTCAGAGAGATTTTGAGGTGGTTCAAGAAGAGAAAAAGAAATAGAAAGATAAGAGCTTTCATTTGGGCCAAACATCTCTTCATTTGGAGAAGAGTTAAGGTAAGTGCATTTTAATCTTTTGGACTTTTGAAGGGATTTTGGTTCATAAAGCTTAGGAAATGCATAGGTTTAAGTATTTTAGAATCAATTTCAGTGAATATGCATTATGAGTTTCTCAATTTAAATTCCTATTAAAAGGGAATTTAGGCCAATGTTAAAGGGAATTAAGAGAGGTAAGAGGAGTAAGAGGAGAGGCATCCTTAAGCAAATTTATAAGTAGGGGATTCAAGGTGGGTTTCATATTTATAATTGAGTTAATAAGCCATGACTATGTTTTCAAAAGCAAGAGAATTAAATGATTTCATTTGTTTTATTAATGTTGTATGATTGCTATTTGAATGAATTGAGAAATCTTTGTTGAATATTATGTTTTCGTTACATGAATATTTTCGGTACATGAATTTTGTTGATGAATTGTGAAATGAAGATGGAAATGCATTGAAACATTTTATGTTTATGAAAAATTATGTTTTTGAAATTCACCATTTTAGGCACATGTTTACAAGTTGTGAAATGTATGATTATGTGGGTTTAAGGTGGTCCATTCTGTTATGTCAAGTGCAATTCGACTCTATTAAAGATTTCTCCCGCCTGCCTGCTAGTGACATAAAACTCCTTTATGGACTCCCTCATGTTTATGACTATGCAAAACCATTATGTGGGATTGCGATAATACGTTTTGTTTACGACTACACAAAACCATTATGTGAGATTACGATAGTATGTTCTATTTACGACTACACAAGACCATTATGTGGGAATGTATTAGTACGTTCTGTATATGGACCTACCCAAACCATTCTACATTGCTTATATGTTTATAATTGGATGACAATTTGATGCATATGTGACTTATGTGTTTATGATATATGTTGACAAGTTGAGAATTTTAGGAAATATGTGTTTATGGTTTTGATGCAAAATTTTTATGACTTTGATCAATTACAATGGTTTTGCTTGTTCTCAATTATAAACTTGTTACCCACGAGCTTTTAAGCTCACCCCTATTCCTTCCCATTTCCAGGTGATGAGCTATAGATTGAGTGAAAGAGAGTCAAGACATCATTTCGATCATACATATTTTTGTATTTTAAGCTAAATTTTGCAAACATAAGGCTTTATTTTTCTAGTATTATTTATTCGAGTATCTTTTGTAGTTTGGGATTTAGAGACATTGATATATGGTGACTTGAGATGCTCATTAAAGCATTGTAAAACTCCTATCTTTTGATGTTAATGAAATATGATTGCATTTTGCTCATGACCTTCAATGTTGTACATTGCATTTTCAAGTCTTTTATAGGGGAAAATTTTGTATTTTGACTTCAGGGGAAAAACTGTATTAATATAGGCTGAATTAGACAAAGGTGGCTTCTTGGAAGTTGTGGCTTATCTTTCTAGCTTTCCAATGATATAAAGTATGAAATTTTTAGATATCGAAGTTGAGAGATATGATCATTATAAGTTAGTGATGTTACATAGGATGTATATACAGGATAGCTTTGGTCGCGATTGAACCATTGTTCCTCACGATCGCACTAGACACCTTTTTCCTTGTTTCTTTCACTAACTTTCACGATCGTGCGCCCAAAGAGTTTTCCAAATCTGAACATGTTTGATTCTTTTGGCCATAACTTTGCCATCTGATCTCCAAATGAAGTGATTCTTGAACCAATATATTTCTAACACATTTTTCTATCTCTCCATAAAATTGGTAGCCTTAGGCCTCGATTTGAAAAAGATTGATGGAAATAAAGTGAGGGAATCGATTGGAAGAGCATGAATTGGTTATGTTACTGAACATACTTCGGTATTTTAATCATATCTTGATCTATAAAGCTCCAAATGAGATGGTTCTTATTTCAAAATAAACTAGAGACATAGAGCTACAATTTCTCTGAAGAAGTCAATTTGTGATTTTGGTGACTGATTGGTGTGAGCACACCACCCTTTTGGGATGTGTGTTCAGACGTCGCTTAGGACGTCAGGCATATGTCTTCCGAGGGCGGGGTGCCTAACATTCCCTCATTGCTATTTTCTCAATTATAGAAATCTTGGATTCTATCCCTTAGTGTGGGAACGGGATGTTACATTTGAGGGGGTGAATTTGGGACAACTTAGAGTGAAAGTAAGGTTAGGATAGATAGAGAAACCTTTGGGAAGGCTTTTGAGTGAGTTTTGACGACCTCCAGCCTTTGCTGTAGCGAACTTATCCCAAAAGGTATTTGGACATATTTCCGTATTTTCACCACGGCGAACCCGCCATTACTCCCGCAGAAATTTTCCCTCTGAATCCATTGTTTTCAACCATGCCCACATTTATGATTTCCAAGTTGGCCTCCGGAAGTAGGGTCCAACAATCAACTAATGGAAGCCTATAGCTAAAGACCAATTTTGAATGCCACCTATTTTTCTAACTCTTAAACACACCACTAGTTAGCCAACTAGAACCTTCTGACTACTAATCTTTGTTGTTTGACAAAGTGGATGGTCAAATCCCTTGTTAAGGTCCCAAAATTAAAAATTCCCTATGTTATCCAAACTTAAAGTACAAAGAAAATTGAAGAACAAATAATAAAAAAGTGAGAAAAAATCTACTAGCGTATTTCATAAGAGAAAGGGGAGAGAGAACAATAAAAATATGAAGAAAGAGTGTCAAAGTATTTAACTAGAGAAAAAAATAGGCTAGAATTGTTTAGACAGAGGTTCTAAAAAAAAGGATAAAAACCAAAAAATAATAAAAATAGTAGGGATAAAAATAAAGTTGAGATAGTTGATAAAAAAGAGACAAAAGTACACTAACAAAAAGTATAAAGGCGAAGGACTACTCTATATGTGTGTCTATGGCTCGTTATCTTTCATGCTTGGAATGAATATAAGGTTTATAGGCCTTAAGGTATGTGATATTGGTTTTTTCTAGTGTGAACATATTTGATGACCCTACAATACGACCCTCTTGGCTATAAAAGAAGGGAAACAAGTATTTTTTACAAAAAATTGTAATGATAGGGACGATGTAATATAATCAATTTTTATACTAACACTATACTTACAATATCACTATACATACAATATTGTAAAATCATATATAAGTAACAAAATAACTAAGTCTAGACATTTAATATTCCAAAAATTTTATCATATCAATATATTAACATATTATTAAACAAACTTAACTTTTAAATTTCAAAAGATATAAACTTATAGCCTTTAACATACTCAACTTAATTCTAGCACATTTATCTTTGTTATCAACTTCTAAAATTAATATTTCCAATATCTCCCTTTAATCTTTGATATCTTTTCTTTTATTCTTGATGATTACTTATATCATATCTAAGAGGAAAATCATGAACAACACAAATATTTCTTCTCGGAGGATTAACACACTCTACTTCTTTTTCTTATAGTTTTTGTTTTAATTCATTTAACTAACCAAAAGCTACATCAAACCTAGTTTGTAAATTTTCATAGGCTTCATGCTTCTTTCCCAATTTAAACTTAACTTCCTCATAATTACCTCTAAAAAATTTATTTACTTGAACTAATTCAAAATTTTCTGTTTCAATTTTATTCGACTCCCTTTTATTCATATAATAGATGAAAATATTATAAAAATAATTTAAAAGTCTTATCACTGACATATATAGCTACTTCATTTTATGCTTCCTTCTTTGCGTATGCTTGATATCCAAACTAAACATGCTTTCCTAAATCATCTTTATACTTAATTCTTACAATGAGACTTGGTTGATGTTTAATACTAGATTTTTCATATGAATGAATTGTTAATGAAAAATTCAACTTTTTAAGTAATTCCTTTAGAATTATCTTCATTAAGACTATTAATATAATTAGCACCTTAAGCTTTATGATTTAAATTTTTTTATTTTTGTTATTCGCATTGTTGTGCATGTTTTAGGAGGTTCTCTTCTCAACCTCTCGTCACTTAAAAACCTGTTCTTATCTTCATAACCTTTTTGTAGTCTTATTTTAGAACACAACATTTTTACGATTTATCCTTTCTCTTCATGAATACAAAGGGTAATCTTACAAATAAACTTCTTTATATGTTTCTCATCTTAACTTGGAAAAACACTTTCAGATATAACCCTCACTAATAAGACTATTGAGATTTAATACCAATATCTATGAGCTGCCATACTCACATCACATATAGGATCATAGTGATAAGATTCTACGGTTAATCATAACTAGCAAACTAGATAAGATCATAAGTTGCTATAAAACATAAAACTAGAGTTACTTTAATAAAATAATAAAGTAAACCTCTCAAAGTTGTCTTGAATTATCAATAATAATAATCTACCATTTATAACAATAAAAAGCCTATTATAGGTATAAAAGGATAAAAACTAAATTCTTGTACGAAAAGTAAAATTCTTAGCGAAATATAATTAGGAAACAACTGAATAACTTTGAATACTTAATTCCTATCTAAATAGAATTATGAAATTTCAAACAAAACAAAATAGTTAAATAGACAATTCTAATGCTTATCTAGAAAGCACATTGGTAGCGATTTTTTTAGAACTTGACAACATTTTATAAATAGGTCTGATGATGATTATAAGTCCACTCTGGCAGTGATTTATTTCTTTTTCTCCATTTTGTGAACCTAGTGAAAGACCAATTTTGGACACTAATATGTCACCAATGTTAATTATATTTTGTAACCTTAATTTATCGGGTGCTTCTTCAGTTGAATCATCATTATAACCTTGTTTTCTATATTTTGAAGTAGTAAAACTTCACTCTTTATATAAAGATCTTAGATCATTGAGAGCTTTTTCATCCTTCTTTGCTCTATTCTTATTAATAGTCCTCCGATGTTCATCAATAGATCTCCACCAACTTTCTATACTTCATTAGAACCATTTCCCATATAACCAAGCCCCTCTTTATAAGTCCCTTGCTTTAATGCTTATTTATCTTGAGTAGATGTTTGATTCCCATTATTTCTCCTGTCTTTAAAAGGATTTGTTCTTAAAAGAACATCTTCACCTGTAAAATCAAAAAGACACAAATCAAAAACATTAAAAGTGGTATGAACACCATACTCACCTCGTAAGTTAATCATATAAGCATTGTTATTCATTTTTCTATTACCTTCATTCACTGTTTCTACGACTTAGAAAGGTTTGTCTCCTCTTAATTACAAATTAGACTTGTGCTTACTCAAAAACCTCTCTTTTCTCAAATGTACTCAAACCCATTCTCTAGGTTTAAATATTGCTTCTTTTCTCTGCTTCTTCATGTGGAACATAATTCATTAATCTCATGAAAGTGCTAGGTTCATTAGTCAAACTAAAAGGCATTATTAAAAACTCATACAAACTATACTTATTTTTAAAGGAAAATTTCTATTTATCACCTTCTATAATCCTAAGTTGATAATAACTGGAATTTAAATCAATTTAAGGCAATAAACATGTACCACATAACTCATCAAGTATATCATCTAACTTAGAGATAGGATGCCTATACTTTATAATGAGTTTCCTAATGGCACGACAATCCATAAACATTCTCTGAGATACATCCTTCTTTGGTACTAGTAAAATGGGAAAAACTTAAACGCTCAAGTTCTCCCTCACATGGCCCTTCTCTTAGAGTTCTTTAGTTATTTTTAGATCTTTTTTTATATCGTCTAGATTTGTTATATATGCCAGATAACTTGGAATTTTAAGCTCTAATAATGAAATCAATTTAGTGTTTTATCCCTCTCATATATGATAATCATCTTAAAATATTCTTTTAAAAGAGATCATCAAATTTTTATAAAATAGAAACAAAAGTAATAGGCAAAGTGTCACTAGTATTAAAATCAATAGAAAGAAAAGATTCTTTGTAAATAAGAATATGCATTTAGCACTTGGCCAAGAATGTATCTCTTACATCCCCTATTCTTGCTACTAAACTCATTCCTTTTTCCTTATGTTTATCTCGCATTTTTACTTTGCCCAAAGTATTTGAATTATCCCCACTTGTTTACTATTGTTTCTTTCCACTTAATCTCTCATATTCTCTCTCAAAAATTATAATTTGATCCTCATAAACTTACGTTGGTGATAATGGAGTAAAAGTAATTAGTTTGCCATTTGTAGTAAAGGAATAACTATTCTTATGTCCATTATGCATGGCTATCTTATTAAATTGTCAAGGACACCCCAAAATGGACTTGTTCACATAGGCACTACATCACATTACATCTCATCCTTTTACCTCTCAATTGAGAAAGAAACTAATATTAGTTGTTACCATAACCTTCTTGCTCCTATTTAACAATTGTAAATTGTATGATTTAACATGTTTTAAATATGAAAAATCTTAACTTCTCCTTTGACTCCACGCTAGCTACATTTACACAACTTCCTCTATTTTTGATCATACTATGAACTTGATTCTTGATAGAATACCTTTTATAATTATAAAATCCTAGGAACTAAAGTTTTATAAGGAAAGTTACATTCTTAGCATAATATAACTACAAAAAATTAACTAAATACTTTTGAAAAGTCAATTTATTAGTAAATAAAATTCCTAGAATTTCAAGCAAAACAAAACAAATAATTATATGGGTATAACACATATCTAGGAATCCTATTAGTATCACATTTTTATTTATATCTTTACATATTTTTTTTATGAATGAGTCTAGTGCTAATTAAAAGTCCACTATGGCACCGATTTACTTTAATTTTTCCAATTTGCAAACCGAGAAAAATATCAGTGCCAAGCACCATGTCATTGGTACTAAAAATATTATGTAACCTTATTCCTTAACTTGCTCCTTCACTTGAATCAACATTATGGCCTTGCATTCTAACTCTTTAAGTTCTAAAGCTTCACTCTTTGCATAAATATCCATTATTAGATAATTGAGATCTTCTTCGACCTTCTTTTTTCTACTCTTTATTAGTTATCCTTAGATATTTTTGATGGATCTCCATTAACTTTAGCGTTTCATTAGAATCCTTTGTCATCTAGCCAAGCCACTCTTCATGACTCCCTTTCTTTGAAGCTTGTCCAGCTCAAGTAGATACTGGATTTTCGTCGCTTTTAATAGTGCCTTCTTTTCACAAGTTCCTTTTCTTCTTTTCTTTCAAAATATAATTAGAGGCTTTGACACCACTTTATTGGATATAGAAAAATATGAAAAAAGTGTTTTAAAGAAATTACAAGAAGAGGAGGGATTCAAAAAAATAACACTACACTTGTAATGTCACTTTACTCAATGTAAAGTATTATATAACCAAATATATATAGTAATAGACAAACACTATGCCTAAATTCTTTATATTCTAAGACTCTTATCATACTTTTACATTAAAACATAATTAAACACTACTTTATGTAAGCCTATGATCCTCACGATTATTCTTGCATTTTTAATATCTTAAAACGTCCATCAAGTTATTCTTTCATGTCAACAATCTAAAAATAAATAAATGGTGATGTTATTCAAAATTTAAAGGCAATTTTACAAGAACTATAAATGCAGACATTGCTAAGGAAATACTATTTTAATGATAATGCATTTAGTTTTGTGATGGAAAGCTTGCAAAAATGGATCCATCTCTAAATGTTCGATACTTAAATTATATTGTTCTTGTTAAAGATTCTAGTTTACATGTAATTGACTATGATGATAAGCTATGAATGCCTTAAAAGGAGGTAATTGTGTTGACTAAGTCCATCAAAGCCTTATTTATTTATTTCCTTTATTTGAGGACTAGTAAGTTAATGGGAATGAGTTGTTAATTTTTGAGATATTTTAATAGTATTTTCTATGAGGTAGTAGTAAGTGGACCATGATAACCATATATTACTACTTTCTAGTTTTATTCAGTTACATGTAAGCCTATTTATATGCCTTTCTTTTATTCAATGAAATGAAATGTTACAAAGTCCCTTTTTTCTCTACTGGTTATTTATTGCAAACTTGATATCTTCTCCCCTTTTTACTATCATTTCTAGTATCATAGCTAAATAGAGAAAAGAAAAAAGAATATTGCATCTTTTCTCCTTCCTTTCCAGGTTTGGTATGAGTAAGGAACTTAGCAATTTTTCTTGAGCAAAACACGATAAGGAGCAAATCACAAAATTAAGTGCAAATTATGGTAGGAATTAGAGTGTCCTCCACTCTCAACCATTAATTCTGATTTTCAATAAGGAAAAATGAGTTTTGGGTAATTAAAATGAAGACGCTATATAAATCTCAAGAGTTGTGGGATTTTGTTGAGGATGGATTTGAAGACTTAGAAATAGAAAAAAATATGCAAATGCCCTATTTATCCTTTAATAAGCAGTTGATGACTTTATATTCTCCTAAATTGCATCTGAAATAACTTCAAAATAGGAATGGTAGAAACTCAAAACATAGTTTAACGGCTCAAAAAAGGTAATTGCTATGAAACTTCAGTATCTTCGTTGTGAGTTTGAGACTCTGAACATGCAAAATAAAGAAACTGTGCAAGATTTCTTATTTAGAGCCATTTTAATTGTTAATAAAATAAATTCTTATAAAAAAACATTACTAATTAGAATGTGGTTGCCAAAATATTTAGAAGTCTTACCTCAAGATTTAATACTGCGATTGTTGCAATTGAAGAAGCTCAAGAAATGTCTAAGCATTCATTTGATGAACTAATGAGTTCATTGCAAGAACATGAAGAAAGTTTAAATCAAACACAAGAGAAAAATTTAAAAAATATGTTATATGTGAAAGGGGAGTTTTCAAAAAGCAAAGTGGAAAATTCCACAGGCAGAGACATTAACAGAGATGGATTTTATGGCAAAGCTCGGGGTTGAGGTAGAGATTGTCGTTCATTTTCTAAGCAAAGACAATCCACTTTGAGGAGTTCTATTCAATGTAACAACTACCAAAAAATGTCCTCAAAGAAGCTAATTGTTAGAAAAGTTAAAGAAGGAAAATTTTGTGAAAAAATATGATGCAAAAGCACTATTCATGGAACATTTTCATGACAACATATTTTCTGTTGGACCCCAAACTTTTTTCTTGGAAATTAGAATGTATTAGATGAAATTGATGAATTGTGATGATTGATCTGGAATATTGTAGTGCCTATT
>JANVCL010000214.1:11058979-11072508 GCA_026546855.1 Erythroxylum incrassatum | reverse complement strand
ATTGTTCGTAATGTATTTATTTTTGGAATGTACATAGTGAGTTATGCTTTGTGTATGATGAGGGTGAGATGATAAGCATTGATCGTGAATTGCTAATTTTTGCAACTGAGATATGGTAGTGGGAAAAAATGAGAACTTGTGTTAAGCAAGGAACCATGCTCTAGTATCACGGTATTCCGTTAAGAGGTTGGATTCCGGAAACGGGACCCAACAATATGGTTAGATCTTGGATCCTAAATTTGATATCAAAGGATATAGTGGAAGCCTTTATCTACACAAATTCTGCCCAAGAACTGTGATCATATTTGGTAGAAAGGTTTGGGGAAAGCAATGGGCTTTTATTGTATCACTTACAGAGGCAGATTAGTGTTGCATCTCAGGGCAATATGTCTGTAGCAAAATATTTTACTGGTTTAAAGAAATTGTAGGATGAGCTTTGGTGCATCATGCCTGTCCCGTAGTGCACTTGTGGGGCAACAACACAGTGTATCTAAGGAGCATCTAAGGCTTTGACTAATTTAACTTCAATGAATCAGTTAATACAATTTCTGATGGGATTGAATGAAAGTTTTGATCATGTTAGGAACCAGATACTGGTTATGGAACCACTACCTTCTATTAATAAGGCTTATTCTATGGTGTTGAGGGTAGAAAACAAAGAGAAGTACAGATGGTTTTTGGTGAAGGAATAGATCATAATGCACTGTTACCAAATACTGAAGGTGGTAAAAGAATTACAGATGAGGAAGGAAAACAGTCCATACAAAAATGGAGGAATGGTGATAAGAGTGAGTTGTTTTGTAACTATTGTAGGAAAAGTGGACATTTAAAGAAGAATTGTTTTAACCTCACTGGTGTACCCGATTGGTATAAGGAGTTACAAAACAGAAGAGGAAAAAGGACTGGGAAATCTTATACTACTAATACAGTAAATGATATAAATTCATTCACTGTAGATAGTAGTAAATTAGCCATAGACAATTCTGTTAATACTACTAATCCTTTACTATCTGAATTGATTAAGCAAGAGTTGCTGAAGCTAGTTAAGAACAAAACCTTCACAGATCCTCTTATGGTGAACCTTGCACCGATCTCAGATTTTGTAGGTACACTTCCTATATTAGCCCTTTCTAGTCTTGATGACATAGATTTAGACTCTTGGATATTAGATACAGGAGCTTCTAATCATATGTGTGTGGATATTTCTTTGTTAACCAAACCTATTATTCCGACCAAATACATACATGTTTATCTCCCTGATGGTACTCAGAATTGAGTCCATCACATTTGAGATGTTGTGTTACCAAATGACATTATCTTGACAGATATCTTGCATATCCCTACTTTCAAATTTAATCTGCTATCTATAAACAAACTTGCCAATTCATCCTCTATTACCTTTAAATTCTTTCCCAATCACTGCATTTTGTAGGACCTAAAGACTGATCGAATTTTGTCATTAGGAAAGGTTATAGGTAGGTTGTATATCCTTGACAAGGATTCTTTTAAGGCAGATACAGTAGCAAAATATTTCATTGTGTAATGTTGCAAGTGATGTTGATAATGTACAGTCTATGTCAATGTACAAACTTTGGCATAAACGATTAGGGCATGTTTCAGATATTGTACTTAGACATGTTATTCCTTTTTATAATAAAAATGTTGAAGAGATTGATGTTTGTGATGTTTGCCCACTTGCAAAGCAACATAGGTTGATGTTTCCTCATAGTAACATTCGTACTGTTTCCATTTTCCACTTAATTCATGTTGACATATAAGGACCCTATAGTAAACCTTCTCTTTCTAGGGGAAAATTCTTTTTAACAGTGGTGAATGTTTTTAATAGGGCCACTTGGACTTATTTGATGACTCATAAGTGTCAAGTTTTCAGGTGTTTAAACAGTTTTTTTAAGATGGTTGGGACACAATTTCATAAATCTGTTAAGATAGTCAGAACAAATAATAGGGCAGAATTTTTTAGTGGAGAATGCCAGAAGTTATTTACAGATTTGGGAATTATCCATCATAGGTCTTATGTCTATACACCTCAACAAAATGGGATTGTGAAGAGGAAACACAAACATCTATTACAAATAGCTAGAGCTCTCATGTTTCAGGCTTCCTTACCTAAACATTTTTGGGGTAAATCTATTCTTACTACTACTTACCTCATCAATCGACTTCCTACTCCACTACTCAAGTGGAAAACCCCTTATGATATTTTATATAGTTCTCCACCAAAGTATGATCATTTAAAATCTTTTGGTTGTTTGTGTTTTGCTACCAATGTTAGGCCTTATAAAGATAAGTTTGATCCGAGAGCTTCCAAGTGTGTTTTCTTGGGGTATAGTTCAGGGCAAAAAGGGTACAAGTTGTTTGGTCTAACTTCTGGTTCATTTCAGGTTTCTAGAGATGTAGTTTTTCATTAAACTACTTATCCTTATAAGTCTTTATCTACTACCCTTGTGGATGTTCCACTTCCTTTAGTCTCTTCTAATCAATATTCAGATGTTTTGGATGAGCCGTCTTCTATTCCTACCTCCCCTCCTTCCCACACTAAACATTTTTCACCTGATCTTCCTTCTTCTTCTTCTTTGCCATGTCCCATTATCCCTACTCCTACTCTGTGTAGGAGTACAAGAGTCACAACTAAACCTGCCTGGCTTACTGATTTTGTCTCTCATGCTATTACAAACCAACTTCTACCCTCTGTTGTTTGTTCCTCCAGTTATTCACTTCATACTTTTCCTTTTATTTCTACTCCCCATCTTTCCTCCACATACATGTCTGTTTTAGCTAATGTTTCTGTTATTCAGGAACCTTAATCTTATAATCAGGCTAAGCTTCATAATCATTATATAAGGGCAATGCAGTAGGAGTTAGCTACACTGGAATCCAACAACACTTGGGTGTTGACTTCTTTACCAGCTGGTAAGAAGGCTATTGGTTCCCGATGGGTTTTTAAGGTCAAGCTTAAGCCTAATGGGACTGTTGATCGATATAAGGTCAGGTTAGTGGCCAAAGGATATCATCAAGTTGAGGGTGTTGATTTTATTGATAGTTTTTTCCCTGTTGCAAAAACTGTCACTGTCTGTATCTTATTAGCTGTAGCTGCTCAATTTTCTAGGCTTATACATCAATTAGATGTCAATAATGCCTTCCCGCATGGGCATATTGATGAGGAAGTATATATGTTACCTTCGGATGGGTATACTAAAGCTAGTCCTAATCAGGTTTACAAGTTAACTCGATCTTTGTATGGTTTGAAGCAAGCCTCCTGTTAGTGGAATTGCGAATTCACTAAGCGTTTGCTTTCTTATAGTTTTCTTCAATCTCAGCATAATCACTGTTTGTTTATCAAGTCTACTGGTTTTCATTTTGTGGCTCTGCTTATATGTGTGGATGATATTTTGTTGACTAGGTCTTCTGTGGATGTTTTGGCTAATGTTAAACGCTTTTTGAATTCTGCATTTTCTGTTAAGGATCTTGGCTCTGCCAAGTATTTTCTGGGTTTGGAGATTGCTAGGTCTTCCACTGGTTTATATGTGAATCAATGCAAGTATGTGCTTGATCTGTTATCTAATGCGGGTTTGACTGGTGCTAAACCAGTTTTTACCCCATTGCCTAAGGGCCTGAAGTCATCGGATAATTTTGGTTCCATCTTGGAGGATGTAGGGACATACCGGAGGTTGGTTGGTAGATTGTTGTATTTGGGGTTTACGAAATCTGATATTACTTTTGCTATTCAATAATTAAGTCAGTTTGTGACTGCTCCATGTCAGGATCATTGGACTGCTGCTATGCATCTGTTGAGATACTTAAAAGACTACCCTTCTAAGGGTTTATTTTTTCCTGCTTCCTCTGTCTTTTCTGTGCCTGTTAATTCTTCTCTCTGTTCTCTTGTTGCTTATTGTGATGCTGATTGGGGTTCGTGTTTGACTACTCGTCATTCTGTCTCGTGTTTTTGTGTTTTTTTGGGCAATTCTTTGGTTTCTTAGAAGACTAAGAAACAGACTACAGTTTCTCGATCCTCAACTGAAGCTGAGTATTGTAGTATGGCTTCAACAGTATTTGAGTTGCTGTGGATTTCCTATCTGTTGAAAGATTTCCAAATTTCCTTTTCCTATCCAATTCCTTTGTGGTATGATAATCAGGATGCTCTTCATATTACGGCTAATCCGGTGTTTCGTGAACGTACAAAGCATCTTAATATTGATCGCCATATTGTTCGTGGTCAATACAATTTGCGTTTCATTGCTCCTGCTCATGTTTCCTCTAAGCATCAATTGGCTGACTTATTTACGAAGGCTTTGGCTGCACCTCTTTTTACTTCCCTTTTATCCAAGTTGGGTTTGATTGATGTTCACCAACCTTCCAACTTGAGAGGGGATGTTAAGATAGTTAGTAGTTAGTTTATGTTATTTTAATAAATGAAGTGTTGTCGTTTTAGTTTGCATGTAGTAGCTTTGCACTTAAACAGTACAGTGTTTTAGTTAAAGAGTTGTACAGTAGTTTTGTTGTATACATGATGAAATCTAGCTTTTGTCAACTGTACACTCGATATAATAAAAAGCTAGTCTTATTTAAATTCTCTCTCTTTTCTCTCTCGAAACTTCTGTCGAAGATCATTCAATTCAGCAACTAATTGGGAAAGCACATACAAGTTCACGTTGTTTGAAAAGCTCACGGCTTTAGCTATTTGGTGCAGTCCCCAAGCATAACAGTCATCCTGCCAGTAGAAGAATCACGATAAATGCATCACGAGCTCAAAATTTTATTTTTTATACAAGTTAAAGAACGCAAAGACCTCAGGTAGCTCATTCCAAGTAGTTTAATGCAGTTAGATGAGTTGAACCAAGTGACTAAAGAACTTCCAGTGTTACGTTCTCACAAGACCTCCAATGCAGAGACCACAACAGGACACTGCATATCAAGCATAGAAGAACTAGGGAAAGCACTATGAGGAAGACATGACAACAGATCATCAAGCTTGATCCTTAATATGGAAAGCATATTGGAAACGCAAGTGTTTGTTTGCGCTGCAGTACCCAGTAAAAGTTTGGATGTAAATGAAGCCGCCTAAACCATTAATCTGTAAGCCAGAAGTGCATATTGTCACGCAAAAATAACAAGCAATACGGCATATAAGAAGCAAAAGAGAAAACTACAGCAGACTATCAATGAATGATAAATCATAAATCAATGGTGACTTTAAAAAACTGTGTGTGAATTGACTTGGGTTAAAGGTACCTGTGTGTGCCTTTTAAACCACGTTTCTTTATCTTCTCAAACAGAGGCATAACAGTTTCAGTGACCATATAGGTGATAGATATATAGTGATGCTTGAGGTAAAAGCACTGAAACTTTCAACTTCAGTACAATGTAGGAAGGATAAAATATTCGGATGTTCTGACCTGGACAGAAGATGAATAACCTATAATGCTGATGACAATAACATAAATAGATAGAAAGGTTGGCAAAAGCAAGTGTGCTGCAGACAGGTACAAATACACTATAGGAAATCATATATGAAATGACGCAAATATAACATGGCTAGCTATATGGATAATAATTGCTGCAAAGAACAGAAGTATAAGCCCGGTGAGACAGGACAGAGACCTCCATACCTCAGCCTTGAAGAATGCAACTTTTAAGGGAAATCTATTCTGAATCATAAAAGGTATTTAACACTCGTATGTTAATGCATATGTTGATGTTGACACAAATCGATACAGCAGTGAAAGCTATTGAATCTAAACCACATTGAGTACTTCAAAGGAAATCTGATTGCCAGTTAAAATGAAGTTTCAGCATAGAACCTTAAGAGATGCTGCTATCATGTACAGCTAACTTGGTTAATATATTCAATTTCCAACTAAATACAGAAAATTTCTTGGATTTATTACAACCAAATTCAGAATTATCCTACGCGAGTTCAGAGGAGAGTCACTCACAAGGAAACCAAACTAACAAAAGAGAAGTTAAATAGAACGTCATTAAATTACAAAGATATAGTTATTAATTTTGGACTTGGACTTGTAAAATGTAATGACCACCGATGCCCATGTTCTTACAGTTAGTTATTGGAATCTCCTACCTACTTATTTTTGTCCAGCTCCATGATTTTACGAATGCTCGCTCAAGTAATTACTAATTCCTTTCTATCATTCTTAAACTAACAGAAATAGCAAGGTTAGGTTCCACTTGGGTGGATGCTTTTTGAGTCTGGATCCATGAAAAGATATAATTTTTAAATAACGTGATATTAAAAATTCATTTAGGGCCTTGTTTTGGGCCCATGGCATGTCGTAGAAGTTAAGGGGCTTCAGCTCCCAAAATGACCGTAGCAGGATTCGGTAAACTTTCAAGATTCAGCCGGGACTGGCTTGGTCTACCCCGCCAATCAAATGCTTCTTGACTTCAACGCAAGCTAGAACTAGAAGCAGCGGTTGTTTTTCTTCCAATTCTTCAAAGTCCAAATTAAACCTACGTGGGTTCAACGGGGCACGGTCTTCGCCTAGACCCAAACTAATCTGTTGAAGTAGTAATGCAGACCATGACCTAGTCATATTTTCCGACTTCAAATCCTTCTTCTTTTAACTGCTAAATACTTTGAACATTTAAGTTGAACAACTTCTTCCTCCAAACTGAAGCTCTCCAAGGATGTACTCTGATTAATTATCAGACTATACCAAAGAATCAGTCTTCAGTGATCACCCATTTATATTCCTTCCCACAGCAACCATCCACGGTACAACATTACGTCACCAGTTATGGCTTCTCCTTCTGATATCATTTCCTTAATCCTTCAAGGGTGCAAATTAGCTCGAGAAGTCGAATCAAACTTGGCCAACCAGCCGCAGCCTGAGGCACTTGCCAGATCATTGGATGAGATTATCAGGGTTTTTATGGCTGCTAATGATAGACTAAATGTAGCTCAGGAAAATCCCATATGTTCTTATCCTGCACGCACCATGCTTCATCAGCAGAACGAAGGTTTACAGGAAAGCTTAGTTGCAAGTAGCACTTCTTACGCTTCAGTGATGGAGCTCTGTCATCTTCATGAGATGAGTAGCTCATCGTCACGCCGGCTGGTGGAAATTACCAGGAACCAAATGTCAGCTAGTGGTGATGTTGAGGCAATGGATGCAAGCGAAGCAAGCAGAGGTGCTGCTGCCTCATCATCCTCACAGAGACAACGAAGAAGGTATATTGCCCATAATTCATGACTCTAGCGCTTATAATTTATTGCATATGTATAGTAACGTAAGACAATCTAAACTTAGAATCATCCTTAGTTGCTTACCATCACATGATTTTGTCATGCAAGTTATGATGTCAACCACGTACATTAATACACCTAAACATATATATAGGCTAGAATTAGAATCCTTGAAACTAAGTTCCACCCTTCAGC
Organism: Erythroxylum incrassatum; assembly: GCA_026546855.1. NCBI lineage: Eukaryota > Viridiplantae > Streptophyta > Magnoliopsida > Malpighiales > Erythroxylaceae > Erythroxylum > Erythroxylum incrassatum. The sequence continues at coordinate 11,065,091 of JANVCL010000214.1, read as the reverse complement.
CATCTTAAAATGAATAAAGACATTTACAGACCAGTGATTGATAGGCCTTTTCTAGGTAGGTGCCGGGGTTTATTAATTGTTGTTGTTTGAATAATTACTAGGAAAGCCGAACAGCCAACGTTATTAAAGTGGCTTCCTTTATGATCATTTATACTCCATTAGACTTACATCTGAATGAGATTACAATGGTATATGATAGAGTAGTAACATAATCATTCCATTGATATTTGTTAAGTTGAAATTATGTTTTGTTTGTTAATGATTATGAAAGAATGAGCATTCATTGATTTTGGAATTTGGGTTATTGTGATATTTGGAATTCAGAAACAATAACGAAGAAAAACGAACCCTGAGGGTACCTGCTCCCACAGGAGGAAATACCGAAATCCCACCTGAAGATGGCTTCACTTGGAGGAAGTATGGGCAGAAGGACATTTATGGATCTAGATTTCCCAGGTATATAAATTCATGCATATATGTATATATTTAGAACAATGATAGAGATATGGCAAACCAAAAGTGTAAGAAGACTAGTTTCTCTTTCATATTTGATTGAAATTGCCGTAAGTCCGTTGATTTTTCATGCTACACATGTTTCCTTTTGGAAACAATCAGGTTTTTGACTCGGTATACGGCCAACTGAGGTCGAATTGAAGTCAAAGTAATCACGTTTTGACTCCGCATATGAACCCAATAATGCGAATCGTTTATTCATGACCTTGTGCGTTATGGTTTGCGGATATTTACATATGATGCGTAAAAGTTAAGACCATTAATTGATTGATAATTTATTTTCAGGGGCTACTACAGGTGCACCCACCAAAAGTTCTACCAATGTCCAGCCAAAAAGCAAGTTCAACGACTTGACGACGACCCCTTCACCTATGAAGTGACATACCGAGGAGGACATACTTGTCACATGTCAGCCACGGCACCAATTATATCATCAGTTCCACAGCCACCACAAGGGCCATCAGCTGCAGAAACCACGCAGGAAATTCCCGGGGGAAACTTTCTGGGGAATTGGCTGGATTTCAGTCTTGGAGGAACTAGTAGTAGTGGTGGTATAGTTACAGCTGCAGTTGGCTCCGCTTCATCATCATCTACCATCTTCAACAGATATGGTAGAGAAACAGCTGGTCATGAATATCAATACGCAGTAGCTGATATGGCAGACGCCTTGTTTAACTCTGGCAGTAGCAGTGCTAGCAATAGCATGGAGTTGATCTTCACTACCAGTTCCATGCATCATAAAAAAAGAGATCATGAAGCCCCTGACAACAAAAAATAGAGGAATCTTTCTTTTTATATACATGTATACCTCGATAGTATAACTTTGACCAATTAATGTTTGTGTAACTATTCTTTAGTCATTAATTACTTGACAAACAGTCAATGTGAATCTTTTTGCACATTCATCAATTTTGCAATTTATCTTTTACCATAAGCGAATAGCTGTATTCTTCATACATATTGATACTTCTCTTTTTCTTCCAATTATTTATAAAATTGGCACATCTCCTTTAATATAGCTGCACAAATGTGACTCTAACCATAGAATGAGATCTCTACAATTACTGTAGCAAGAATTAGGTAAAAAGTGTTAGCTTCGTTAAAGTCTAAGGGGGCACTTGGTTCATAAGAAGTAATGGGAATGAGAATGATAATAAATATACGGAGAAATGGGAATGAATATAATCATTATAATTATGATGGTTGGTTAAGATAAAGGAATGATTACCAATATCATTGATAGTAGTTGGTTTGTAAAAAATATTGTAATTAATTAATTACAAAATAAATTATATTTTAATTAATGTAATTAAATAAATAATAATAATATTTTAATTAATTATATTGTAAATTAATTAATTATTTACAATATTTTAATTAATAATTATATTTTAATTAATAATTATATTTTAATTGATTAATTAATTACAATAGTTTAATTAATTATAGTCTAATTAATTATTTAATTGATTTCATCATTCCTCTCTTTCATTCCTCTCTCTCATTCCTCTAGATTATGAGGGGAATGGAGGATTGCCCAAAATCAAGGAATGAAACTCTTAAGTCTTCAATGATAGGTTCATACCAACCATCAATTTTCATTCCATACCCATACCCCTCAAACAAGCACACCCTAAGTCAATTTATAATAGTTTTACATATGTTTATAATTTAATTGAAATAAAATTTTAATTTTAATTAAACTATAATTAGAATTAGAACTAATTCTAATTAAATAGCAATTAAAACCTAACATCTAACAGTAATACTTATTTATTAAATATCTCAGATTTAATCGTAAAGTTTCTCAAACTTTACAATTAATTCCAACATGATTAAAACACATTTTCTCTCTTTAGCCCAACCTTTGTATGTGACTCATTAAGTTCCTAAATATATTGAGAATGATTATAAATTATAATCTTAAATCATATTTAGGATTAGATAAAATAAATATTTTAATTTATCTTTAATTCTCTAATTAAACAATTTACATTCATAGATCACAATTGATGTTTAGTAATACATCATAACCACTCAAATAATATTTACGAATATCTAAGTGGTTTTGACTAACATTTTCATGCATTATTTTCTTTATAATTCAATCTTTTCATCGTAAATTATTCCAATTAGACATAGAGCATAAGAATAATGTCTATTCTATTTGAGTCTAATCATGTTAGTTTTTCACCATTAACAATTGTTTCAATTAATATGAAATGAAAGTTATTTTCAAAATGTCATTCCACCTTATCCAAGGATTTTCGAAATCAATACTAATCAAGAACAATGCAATGTTCTCTCTAATTACTTTAGGATAATGAATCCTATATTGACCACTTAACTACCTCTATATAATTCATACTATATTCAATGACTACTAATTGAGCTACCTTTGACTAAAATAAGTCATAAGTAGTATCAAAACATATAAATCGTTAAATTAGATATTTTAGTGATCTAAGATGAAGGATCACTTATACAAATATTACATTGAGAATTTTCATAGATATATAAGTAATCTCCAAATGGAATTCTCATATACGGTCAGTTTAGTGAAATTGCTCTCTAATAAACACCCACACGTTTTTTTTAAGTATCTTTATAATCTAGTTTATAAAATTGACTACTTTCTTCATAAAGAAAAAGACATAATAATATTCTTTTTGCTCTCTATTAATGTTCAGTCCCAATCGAATAATGATTAGGAATCAATTAATTAGTTGTAGGGAATAAACCAATAATAAAAGTAAAAACTTTACATGGTTGCTTCGAGGATGACTTTGCTTTGTGTGTTGTTTATAAGAAAAGATGGAGCTTTATGCTAAGTCCGATTGTAGAAGATGTCGAATCTAAACTCGAGTTTAATTCAAAATCTAATTTAAAAATAAAAATTTGGAATCAACTTAAAAATCAATCAATTCATTGATTTTGAGTCAAGTCAAATCGAATTAAACTAAACTTCTTTTATCACATCTAATTTCAATATTAGACCTTATTATTCCCTAATTTCACACAATTAACAACCCCCCCTAAAAAAAATTAAAGCCTTATTTACTTTCAATTTAGTATAGAGAAAATAAGAGTCGATCCCATAAGGAAAGTTAATTTACTAATCTAGCTTATTAATTTTAATACTTTTAAAAGAAACGATTACATCCTAATAATTTGTCTCATATGAAAGGAATAAAATATATACATCATTAACACATTAACATCTTTTTTTAACCACATAATTAACATACAACATCAAAACTTAATAAACTTACAACACCTTCTTACAAAAATAAAATCCAAATTTATAATACATGGTTATTTTGAGCACAACACATTTAGTTATATTCATACGACTAAATTTACATAGAAATATAAAAGAAATCCAAAACTAAAGCAATTATAATTATGGAAATTTATGAATTACGCTAAGTTAATATGTAAATAAAAAGAGGGGTTTTGGTGTTTAGAAAGAATCAAATTAAATCTAGAAATCAAAAAAATAAAACATGAATCTATCCTAATATTTTACTAGTGAACAAGCAAGTTTTATATTTTAGTTTGGTCATGCAATTTTAACATATTTGAGATAATCCAAGACATTTAACAGGTTAAATGTAGAAAACCAACCATCTAGTTTCTACTTGTTCCTTTTTACTCTTAGAAATTGAACCAGCTTAACACGTCAAGAGTAAAGAAATGCAATTAACAACTAAAATTTGACGTCAAAAGTTTAGTAATTGTATAAATGTTAAATCCATTTGGTAATCAATTTAATTAAAATAATATCCTAGTTAATCAAAACAACATAACTAAACTAGAACTCAACAATTAATCATAAATTAAAACATGAAAATCATAAACAAGGAGAATTAGGGTTCTGAAAAACCCATTATTGTGCTCCAATTTCAAAACTCTGACCAGCCCAAAAAGTTTAAAAAGTCCCTCCACCAACCTTAAACCAACTCAAAACAGGTGGGACTTGATTCCTTTTCACCCCAATCACTCCTCACGATAATTTCTCAACTTCACCCGCCTTGGAAGGATGACAGAACCTCTCAAAGCTCTCAACCTTCCCGTAACTTCTTACTTATCCTTTTTTCCTTACTACTACCACCTTTTTATAAGCTTATGAGGCACACCAAAAGCCCATACATTTTTGAATTATTGATAAGCTTTCGTTGATTATCAAATCCAATTCAAATGGATCTGGAGATTTCTCTTATCTTTCACTGAGATGAAGTCGTTACTGGACGTGTTATCTTATCTGCATTTTTTTCTCCTCTAGTTCTCTAAGTTTTTGTGTTGTTCACTGGTTCTCCTTTGTGTTGCATTTTTCTTTCTTATCTACTTGTGTTTTGGTCTTGTAGGCTGCATCCTCTACTGCTAAGTTTGCTATGATACGCTTTATTTTCCTTGGAATGGTTATACGTTGCGTTTTGTCCAGCTGCTATTGTTAAGTGACCGTTTCACCACATTTGCTTAAATTGTTGTGTGAGGCCAACTTAATTGATTTTATATATTTACTAACACACCCCCTCAAGTGAAAGTTCTTTAGGCTTGAAACTTGCACATGGTTACTTTACCTTGTATTGAATAATAGGTGGAGGGTAGGATTTGAACTCACGACTACTTGGTCACAAAGGCTCTGATACCATGTTAAGTGACTGTTTTACCATAATAGCTTAAGTTATTATATGAGACCAATTTAATTGATTTTATATATTCACTAACAGCTATCCCCCTTATGCACTATCATTTTTCCTTGTTCACTGGCATTTTGTGTGTTTCCTTTTTAGCTGCTTGCATTGTTGTTTATGCGCCTACTTTGTAACATCCCACCCTCGACGGAAAGGGTAGAATAGTAATTTGGCTAAGGATGAGAGTGATTGGGACTAATTAGGATGGATTGGACATTTTCATGCATACTGGTATTTGTGAACAGTCGAATTTGCACATGAAAAGTAACTGTACATGTATTCATGATTATTTCCTGGTATTGGGCCTAAATGGAATTTTATTGTGAATAATGTGGAAATTGTGTTTAAAAAATTTATTGGAGTGATCCATTGTGTGTTTTACATTTTACGGGAATTATAGAAATTTTTCTGAAATTTTCCGAAAAAAATTTCCGGACCGAAAAAAAATCGGCAAGTGGCGAACCGGTTGGTTTTAGAACTGAAATTTTCTGTTAAATGTACTTAGGCTATTGGTTATTTTGGATTGTTCGTGGGACCATTGAAATTGCTTTAAGTGATGTAATTTTTCTATTGGAATTAATTAATTAAAGTTTATTTGTCTTTTGCTTTTTTTTGTCTTTTTGTACACTTGGCCTACACCATTTAATTGTTTGTTCCTATCCTATGCTTTTTTCGGTGACTTCAAAGTGAAGGAATGAAAAAGGTGAAGATTTCTATTGTTTTGCTTCATCCATCCGAACCCTCCCATCTCCTTCTTCCTTATTGATTTCTTCATTTGGCTTGAATCAAATCACTCTTCTCCTACCTTAAATGCTTCCCTCATATTTGCAAGCTTAAGCCCTCTATCTTCTTTCCATGAGAACCATGCATGAGGATTAAGTAGAGGAAGTAAAATAGTTGGA
>JANVCL010000214.1:11029960-11050667 GCA_026546855.1 Erythroxylum incrassatum | reverse complement strand
ATGTGCACAATTGTGACTGTGTACCAATCCTATTATGCATGAACAGTACTAATTAATCCCTCTCAATCCCATCCTATAACAAATTTCTTATTTTACCCTTCCAATAGGGGGTGGGATGTTACATACAATCAACTACTTAAAGAAATGTCATATAAATGATTAGGGTTTTCTTATTGGCAACTCTAAACTAATTGTCATAAAATGTCTATATAACTTTGTCTAACTTCCTTATAAGATTTTGTACATTTGTCTAAAGTAAATTGCTTACCTAGTTTCCAATTGAATAATCTCACAATATTCTCTAAGGCATTATGATGTGATATACATGAAAAAATAACAAAATATTAAAGAATTATTAAGGCAAGTGCATTTTCCTATAGTATAGTTTAGGTGGATTGAGTGTCGATCCTATGAGGACTAAAACAACTAATAATAACAATTTTCCTATTATCTACTTTAACTAAATAAATGATACATTTACATAGAAATAAATAAAACTAAAATAAAAAATAAGATTTAAACAATCAAGCCGATAAATAAGAATAAATAATCTATAGATATAACAAATCTAAATAAAGAATTCCCCTGTAAATTTTCATATGCTTGAATTTATTTTGATTTAATGATTAATTCTAGTTATTTAGACTAACAAGAGTTCCAAAGTTACAACTGTGTGTTTATAGTCAAGATAATACAATCCTTATTCTTAATTATTTTTTACTAAAGTTTTCTCGTATCAAAACTCCTTAAGAATACATTAATATGTTTTATAAATTCTATATAAGGATCTTTTACATTTGTTACTTTAATCTTATATAAGAATCTGAATGTTGAATCTTCTATGATTGTTACTTCAATATAAAATAATAAGCAAATATGAACAATTCTCAAAAAGTAAGAATCTTTCATCAAATCAAGGAAATCAACAAAAAGCATAATCATAGGGTTAATCACATCTAAATCTATATCATAGCAAAACAAAACAAAAAATCAACAATTAATAATAAATATCACAAGATAAAGATAGAGTTTTCATGTAGCACCCTACTCCCGCGCGACCCGAACCCAATATCGACGGTAATATCCGAGTCCATACCCCGCAAGGATGGCATGCTAAAGCACTCACTCAATCAGAAATCGGTGTGTATGTGTGTGTGTGTGTATTCTTTTCTCAAAACACAATATGCGGAAGACCATAATCAAATAGGGCATAAGCCCTTTTCAAACATACAGTGGAATTTACAAAATTCCCATATGGTCAATTGGGCCCTTTCACAATTACAACCACTTTAGTCATTTTAAAATATACATTTATACAACAGTTGCGGAAAATACAATTCAATACAATATTAAAGACATGCAATGCAGACGCAAACTGATTCTGACCTCTATTCTTCACTTGTATGCTGTAAGTACACTCCCGTTGGTCTAACGGGGTATTCTTCTGATCTTGAAAATAATATTAGCAAATTTTAGGTGAGTTTTGCGAATTCAGTGAGTGCCCATCATCGATGGTTCACTCATCCCATAACATATACAATTCATATCATTTACATCAGTTCATTAACAAACATAATGAATCACATGCACTTAATTAGAAATTTCACATATTACATTTAGTAAGTATTGCCTTCAGAAATCATTCATACAAAACGCACATATCAATTATAATTGCAATGCAGTACACATACTTCATCCAATTCACATTCAATAGCACTTCAATATTCAAATCAAATGTCACAATCATCAGACCTCCTGTCCGGAATACAACATACACAATCACATCTACATAATCATTCAATAATCATATAGTACAGAATTTCAAATAACAACAATAAAGTGAGACCATCATGGTCTACTCACAGTACGCTCCAGATTAGCATTTGCGTCCAAATTATGGAACGCCTGAATACTGACACTTGACCTGTACAATCCATTTATGCAAGACACACATTGCACACTCATCAATAATTGCACACGTATAAGCATTCACTTATTCACAATTAAATAAATGGACTATGTACAATGCATGTTCAATGACAATCCCAGGTATATGTTCTAGATCACATATTAAGCTCTTTTCCCTTTCAAAATTCATACATGTTTTATTGAATCTAGACTTTCACTTCCTTTGTACTTGATTATTCTAAATGCTCCTTTCAATCTTTACCCCTTTATGACATAACTTCTCATCATCGCTTTCTAACCTCATATGATCTCATAATATCCAATTTCCATTCATAGCTTAGCAATTTAAGCATATGTACACACTTAGGCACATTACCGATTCACAAATAACCATAAATATTTACTCACCTAGTTTGCTTGCAAAACTCCAAGTTCAAAATTGTCTTTTCCCTTGTTCGTGGGTAGGATTTCTCTTGGTTTCCTAAAACAAACCAAATCCTACTCAATAGTAATTCACTTAAAAATCTCACAAATGTAAAATCACTAAAATTGATTCTAGAACATTTAAACCCAAGCATTTTCAAACCTCCGTAACTAGAATCCTTCCCAGAATCCAAACGATTCAAATGATCATACCTTGAGTCTTCACCAAAAGAAGAGATCTTTAGCTCAAATGGAAGCTCTTTTCTCCCTCTTACTTTTTCCCTTCTTGAACAACTTCAAAATCTTTCTTGAAGGCTAAGGAAATTAAAACCCTAGCTTGTTTTCTCTTCTTTTCTCTCAAACCACCGACTCTCTTCCTCTTTCTTACTTATTTTGGTTCTCTAGAATCTTCTCATTCACGTTTTCTCCTTTATTTATAAGCAAGACAATACTTATTCTTCCAGTTATGCCCTTAATGAGTCCAAAAAATCTATTTTATCCTTCCTTATAGGCTTATGTTCTTTTAAACTTAAGTGTCTTGCCGACAGTACCCTTAAACATTCTAACATAACACTTTCTCCCAAAAACATGAACCCCCATTTTCGTAGGTTTCTAATGCCACTGAAATCATTTCATTTGGTTCAATGGTTCAAAAGATATACTTCAAACAGTTTTGGACTGCTCTTGTCCAAGGTAGTTTATTATGCACTACTTCCATCTGGAATTTGTACATCTTAGATACTGAATTTGATTCCAATTTCTTCATACCATTTGTAGCTCAATGTCTCTAGTTTATCACAAATCAAAAATTGTTTCATTTGGACCTCTACTGATCTAGAAAACATCAAAATACTGAAGTATGTTTAGTGAGATAACACCAGTTCATATTATCGAAGAACACACTCACTGCACCCATCCCATGGTTTTCACTCAATCTTCCTCACTTGACCTTAAATAGCTATGGTTTTTGGTAGAGATGTAGATAAATATCTTACGAATCCAATGGTTTAAGAATCAGATCATTTGGATGTCTAGAGAAGAAGTTATGGCCAAAAGACTCCAACACGTTTATACCCTCACTTGTAATGTACATGTCTCAGTACGAATGCCATAACTATTGCTAAAAATGTCATATTGACTTTGTTTTTAGACCATTAGAAAGAGAACTTCGAGATCTACAACTTTCATGAAGACCTCTAAGGCTGATTCTATTGTCTGACTTCTGTATCATCTCACTTTTGCATCGTCTCACTTTCTTATCGTCTCATTTCTATCGTCTCATTTTCTTCTGTCTCATTTCTATCGTCTCATTTTCTTCTGTCTCATTTCTATCGTCTCATTTTCTTTCATCTCATTTTTATCGTCTCATTTTCTTCTGTCTCATTTCTCTCGTCTCATTTTCTTCCCCAGAACGTCTCTATTTAAAAAGATCATAACTTTTGACTCCGATGTCCAAATATTTCATGCTATATACCGTTGGAAAGATAAAAGAAAGATCTACAATTTTTCATAAGGCAATATTGCTAAAATATATTTATATCAATCCCAAATTTGCCCCTAAAGTCTGGAGACAAATTTCCCATTTATGCACCAACATACTGCACCAAATTTTTAACTTCATGCCAACTTTTGAGATTCTTAAAGACAGAATTGAAATTTGATGTTTTCATATGAAATGTAGCCATACATTTCTAGTTTAATCCAAATCAAGAATCATCTCGTTTGGATAACTAGAGAAAACGTTATAGCTAACAGACCGAAGCACACTCAGTAAACATTTCCCAGATCACTATCAATCTTGTTTCTACATCTTTCCTTATCACAACTCATACCAAGATCACTATTTCTATTCCTTCTACTCCTCATTTTCAATAAAATCACATTTAATATCAATTATACCTAGAAGTTGTCAATGAATGCATGTACCACTTTTTATGTGAAAACATTCAGTATTTATGTGCATATATGTTAATATGATGCATGAGCAAGAAAATGCATTGTCTTAATTTCTCTTTGAGCTCACAAGTACTGAAAGTTTAAGTCCTAACCCTTAATATGGGGACAGAATGTTACAATAATCATTCAACAACTTACTTCTATAGCCACTGAGGGCTAAAAAATCAATAAATACATCAAACCAACCATGACTGAAGCAAGACTCTATTTAAAATCGAGAGCAATTTTTCATCAACAACAAAAACAACAAATAATTAAATGTTCCTACATTCTTGTTTGTAAGTATATAAACATAGTTTGGATCTATCACAAAAGCCATTAAAACTTGTTTTGATTATGCCATTCGTCTAATGATTTAGGATCAGTAAATATATATGTTTGAAATTTAGTAGGTAATCTTCCTTCCACTCTTTTTCATCATTACTTATTTTCATATTTCTCATACCAAATTTGGTAGTGAAAGTCTCTAAGGTGTAGTCAACATTCAACTTGATCCAACTTTAAGTCGAGATTGGAAAGAGTTAACATTGAATTAGGTAATGAAGTAATACTCACTAACTATGAAGATTTCCTAATAGCAGATCTTTTAGCCATTAGTTTGATCCTTCTCCTAGATTGAGTTGTATTATCAAGTTTACTTTAAGATGCTTTTGTTGTTGTTGTGTTAGTATTGGGAGGTTGTAACACTTGACATTAAACCTCACCCATCTATGAAGTATAAGCAACCAATTATGTAAATATTGCCATCTCCCTTATAATTTCATATAAGTAGTATAAACATGAATTTAAATGACTTACTGTAAATTAGTATTCCTAGAAACTTCCCTAAATGTTACTCCATATCCTCTACATGCCTATAAAAGCAAAAAGAATTATAATGTTATATAAGTTAGAAAACAACTTAAATTTTATACTTAAAGTTAACTAACCATTCTCATCTCTCTTCGTAATATAGAAGATGAAGTATTTGATCCTGTAGATACTAATTGTGTCAATCTACCTACTTGATTGCTATGAATACTAGATGAAGTGGGGTCAATGGAAACTGATTTTAGTGGCCTTCCTCTTTTTCGCTACATTATACACATTGAAGATAAACATAAAGTTAATAATACTTGATGAATTACAGAACTAAAATATCTACCTTAACAATTTCAGGTTGGCTTGGAGGTTGATTCTTATTTTTGCATCCTCTTATATTATGGCCAATTTCATGGTAATGATGACATCTCATAACTACTCCAACCTTGGTCATTTTGTTAGGATTGGGAGGTTCTTTAGTGTGATCCCTTTTTCTTGCCTTTTTGGTCTTCCAAGCATCTTCTTAATCAGTGGAGGTAATATTGGCTGAAGATTTTTAGTTTTTGGTCAAAACTTAGGACCACTAATGGGTTTCATAGCAAACTGGTAAGTCTTCAAATAAGAATCACACTTATAACATTGATTCACATAAACATCAATATCCTCCCTTTGATAAGATATACATTGACAAGTTCGTGCTTGCAAGTCAATAATGTACTTGTCCACAAAAATACTTACTTCAAATTTTAAATTTCCATTTATCCTAAGCATACAATGTCGTCTTGCATTCCATTGTGCTACCTTTATTTTCTTCCTCACTCTAGGACAAATCTCATTTGTGCATTTCATCATCATATCCCTTTTTTCATGCATCCGAGTCATTATAGAAAATTGAACGTCTTCTAATATACTAATTAAGCTTTTGGTACAAACTTCATAAATGAATCCATTAAACGTCTCTGAAATATTGTTATGTACTATTTCATATTTTGGTCATGTGCTCACAAAGGCCTTCACTAATGTCTCCGGATTCCTACTTTTAAAATCCTTATAAGCCTTCACTAACAAGCTCTTTAACTCCTCCATTACCTCATCGAAATCAACTTGTGTTTTGCAATTCATCGCTTTCCAAAATAAAGTCCTATTTATGTGTCGTTTATGAAAATTAGACTAGTTTGCATACAGAGCCGGCCCTCAGCAGGGGTAGGTAGGGCACCTACCCAGGGCCTAGCCTCATGAAAAATGAAATAGGCAATAAAAGGGCCCCATTTTATTTTATTTTGTTTTGTTTTTTATGAAAGTCTTGATCTTCATAAAGAGCAATTAAAAGGTCCCTATTTTACCTCTTTTGTTCTTTATAAGGGCTCACTCTTAATTATCATAAAGAAAGAAAAAAGAAAAAAAGAGCTTTTTTTTATTTGCTCAGGGCCTATAAAACGTTAGGACCGACCCTGTTTGCATACACATGACGGGCACATTTTCTATGTTTAGCTTCTGGAAACAAGTTGTTTAACGCTTCCACTAAACCTTGTAAAACAAATAGTCATATAAATTAATTAAGTCTTGATCATATAAACAAATGAACATAAGATATATGGATATTTAAAGTTTACATTCTACTAATCGCTTACGAAAGTCCATAAATTTCCACTTATGTGGAGATCTTCAGCAAGAATGCTCATAAACTAATTCCATTATTAGTAGTTTTCTCCCTCAACTATAGCCCAACAAATAGGAAACATTTAATTGTTTTCTTCACGACCGACAACAGATAATAATGCACCACCAAGGAAAGTCTTCAGAAAACATCCATCTAACCCAATAATCTTCCTGCATCCACCAAGAAAACCATACTTCAAAGCACTGAAACCCACATAAAGGAGGTGTTTGGCAAACAACTGATAAATTGTTTTTTTAGCTTTTTGACCATCTTAAAAAGCTATTAATGTATTTGGTGAATAGCTTATTAGTTAGCTTATTTAACCCCAATAAGCTGATTTCTAAAAGCTCCATAAGAGGAGCTTTTTTACTTATCAGCCAAAAATTAATAGGTAAAAAATCAATTATACCCTTCTTTCATAATTTTTGAATTATGCTAATTACGCTATAGTGATATTATGGATAATTCAAACTAAAAATTGTGCATAACTAAAAATTATGCATGTATTCTACAGTGATAAAAAAATTTACAATGAAGTAAGTTTTTTAGTTACAAACTTGGGAGGTTCTTTTTACTAATGAAATAAGTTTTTTGGTTACAAAATAAAAATATGCTATGGTGACAAAATTTTTAAGAATGTTCTATGTGTTTTTTATTATAGTTAAAAAATTAAATTTTTGTAAAATTAAAAATCTAATCATGAGCTTATATATGCTTCTTCTTTTTACGTCATGCCTTCATAAGTCATTTTACAATTAAACAGTTAATATTAAATAACTAATTTTACTAAACATCTTTAATAAATAGTTAATGTTATCCGCTGGTCAAATTAGCTAATATAATCAGTTGTTAGCTAACCGCTAATAAAATCAGTTAACAACTAATGCAATCCGATAATTGTCAAACAAGGCCAAAATCTTTTGAACATTGGTCTCCCGGCTTGTTCATCAAAATCACATTCAATAATAAACTTTCCATCTTTTTCATCTCGCATTAACTCATGTCCATAAGACCATAACTTCGCATAATGTCCTTTCGTTGATCCCCAAAGCATAGTAATTGCTTCCCATTTAGCACTATAACATTGAATTTTAGTGACATTTAGTGCATATTTTGATTGAAGACCATCCATCATTTCACTAGTAGGCCAATTGGGCATGAACTTGTGTATGAATTCATTGGCAATCCATTTCTGGCTAGCTTGGTTATTCCTATGCACTTTACTGCAGGTATGAGTGTTTTCAACTCTCTTCACAACAAATGTTTTCTCATTTCCAATCCAGCTAGCATACACTCGAGAAGGACAATGTGCATCACAAACTGTTTTCATTCGTATAAAAGATATTGCCATTAAAACATTATACCCATTTATGATTGCATATTTCCTTATAGCTTCCTTCAACTGCTTCTTCTCCTTACGTCATTCCAATTTCAAACTTAAAATCTATCATTTCAACTTTTGGATTAAAACTAATGTATTTCTTCTTTGGTATCAATGCTTCATTGCCACTAAGAACTGGTGATTGAATTTCATCATCACTATTATTATACTCACTATTTGCATCATGTGAACTTCTTTCTGCTCTTCTAGTATCATTTGAATGATCACCAACTTCATTGAAATTGTTTTCACTTCCACTGACACCATCAACAACATTGTCGAATTCAAACCCACTTTGTGAAGTCTTCGCACACCTCCTCCCATTTGTTCTAGCATTAACATATTCTTCATCATCAGTTCCAAAGAACTGCTCATCAACTAAATCATCACCAGAATCATTATCCTGCATAACAGTAAAGTCCTCATCTTGCTCCAATTCAACTTGAAACAACCCCTCATCTTGCCCTACTTCATCATCAGAAGTTGACTCCTAACCATCTGTCGCAGGATTCTCATAACCATGATCATAGTATTTTTGAATATTCTGACAAGTCAATTCTTCCATTTTTTTCAACATATCCAACATGTCCTTATTATGCTTTAGGCCTAACTCCATCAAACTTCTAATGGACTCATATGGAAATTTGTAAAACATAAAGATTATTCTATGTCCTTTATCTTCAAAAATCCCTTTTAAAACTAACATGCTTAGTTCATCAATACCTATATTCTTTTTTCTTTTAATCTTACACCCAACATATTTATTTTCCTGCATTTCCAACACTCCACCATAATGAAATTCAGAATTGATCAACTTCTGCAAAGACAAAATGTGACTAAATACAAAATGACAAATATTACAAGAAGAAAAGAAGAAGCAACAACTAAGATGAGCAACAACTAAGAAGAAAAAAAGAAGTAATAACTAACAATGCACAGAAATAGGTTAGCATGATTGCATCAGAATAATACACCCACATTTTTAGATGCAAAGAGCTTCATAAAAGGATAGTAGTACATCATAATAATACAAATTTAAATGATAGAAAGGCAACAAAAACACACCTTTACAAATTTCCTGAATTTTTTTCACAATATTTCACAACTTAGCAGGCTCACTTACTGAAACGATCATAAGTAAGTCATTTTATGGATGTACCACTCAAAAAAATGTATCCACAATATACGAATAAAAAACTACACTTAAAAATTTGAGACAAACAAAATGGAATGCATTCAAAAATTACCATTAAAAATCATTTTTCAGTAATTACCAAATGGTATGCATTTAGTATTTACCCAATGGAATGCTAGTTGAACCAAATATTAAATATTAGAGCATAGAACAAGTCAAATAGAAACAATATTTTTAATTAAACACCAAGATGAAATGTAAGTTGACCATCATGCATTCAATTACGTTGATTTTTTTATTCGACTTACATTTCATACTGAAAAACAAGCGTATGAGTATTCAAGGTTTTTACTATTCAATTTTCTATGAACACATATAAGTCAATCCTCCTTTTCAATAACAAACAAATCATACCCTAGCACAATCCAATTTGAAATCTTAGTACCCTAGCACAACACAAGTTAATTTTCTAGATTTGTGCTTTCGAAACCTTAGCCTAATCTAATTTGAAACCCTAATACAACAACACACCATTTCATAAGAAAACTGAGTCAGAGTGGAAGTCTGGAAACGAAATATTCAGTTTTTACTTGTCGAGGAAATCACTCTCTTATGAATCACCCACGCATGAAATCACAGAGAAAGCTTGTTAATTTGATGGAACAAATAACTTTATGATAGAAGAAGCACCAATGCATGAATTCACTCTCTTATGAACTTTAGGGAATTTGGGGGTTTTAGGTTATAGAATAGGGATTTCAAAGTAAGAGTTTGACAAAGAAGAGAGGGAGAAGAAAGGAGACCTGATTTTAGTTGAAACGTCGTCGTTTTACTATCAAAGCTAAACAATGTCATTTCGGTTATCAAACAATCTTCTCCTAAACCAACTGAGGTATCTAATTAGTGAGGGACATCGACACGTGACTGTGTCACGTCAACACAGATAACGGAGACTAATGTCGAGTTAGAATTGAAAAAATTGAAAATTTGGTCATTTTATTGCTACTTTTTAAAGTTTGGGCTATAATTGAAAATTTGAAGAAAGTTTGGACTTTTTGTAGTAATTAACCTTATAAAATTTCACTCTTATTGAGTTGGTATACAGCTTTTGTTATTGTTATTGATGTTGATCTAGTGCCCCGATGAAATCCTTACTTCGCCAAGCTAACGCTCTTCAATGTGTTTTAGGTGGAATCATCCTTTCACTTGAGAGTATCAACGGAAGCATATGTGGGACCAAGAAATCAATTGAAAGAGTTATTTATTCATCGAAAGTGATGACTGACTAAAAGGTTTAAGACAAGTGGATTCACTTGTCAATCCTGAGGACGAAGCTATCCATCATAGGAACAGATTACTTGTTCGCATTAATTTATGTCTAGATGCTCAGGCAACAACAAGGGATAGGTGATCTGAACTCATCCCTCACAGGCACAAGAGTATTCTCCTCTTGCAGCAGGGGATGATGCACCTTTTCCTTGATCATAACAGAGTCAAGTTGAAGAAAGAGGTATTGCTTTATTGTAATACGAATTCGATCTTTTGTATTCAATTTAGTTTACGGTTTTGAAAGTGTATCTCTAAATGGGTAGTCGGTTTTTTTTGTTTATAAGGAGAAAAACAAGAAATTACATAGCAAGTCATGGGCGACAGGCCCCCGACATGTCCTCCAAGAGGATTGTGAGGCACCCTATAGGTGTAACGTCTAAGGTAGTGATCCCGATCTCAAACTGCTAGGCATAGTTGGCAAGCCAGTCCACACATCGATCCCCGTCCCTGTAGATGTGGTGAGGGATGACTTCTCAGTTCCGGGGAAGTAACTCATGGATCCCTAAAACAAGGGGATTGAGCGATAGTTGTCTCTGGGCCGAGGAGGAAATTAAATTCAGCACGTCATATAAATCGATCTCTAACTCAATGTGGTGATGACCCAAGTTCCAGGTGAGGTTGAGACCTGAAAGAACTCCCCACAGTTCTGTCGAAAAGACGGAACACCAACCAATATTTTGCACGAAGCCTCCAAGCCAAACGCCAGAACTGTCATACAACAAGCCACGTGTTGTAGCCAACAGGAGCGAACTTTTGCTGGCTCCATCTGTATTGAGTCGAACCCATCCCTGAGGCAGCTTTTGCCAACCTAACCGCTGTTCACCTCGAGGGCGATTAGCAAGATTAGCTCGACTGTGCCAGATCAACGTCTTATGTATCTGATGGACATACTTGAGGACCTGATGCCCTGGGGACTCCAGCCAAGAAAAGTGCTCGTCAAAAAGGGCCTTATTGTGCCAAGACCATAGAAACCAACACACGGTACCAAATATTATAGCCCAATCAAATCCTCGGACACTGGTGTGTGTTTAGAGATTCCTATATAGCCACTCCTTTGTCGTCAAAGTGAAAAAATGTGGGGCTACGGCTAGTGAATGGAACAGACTTTACACCTGGCGTGCTTTTTTGCAATCACGAACCACCTGTAGAGCTGATTCTTCCGAATGACAATGGAAGCATGAAGCATCGGTTGTTAATTGTTTTCTAACCCGTTGTTAGTTAGAAAGCAATCGATCATGTGTAAGAAGCCAAAGGAAAGATTGAATTCTTTGCAAGCCCTTCCACTGCCAAATAGTCTTCCAAAACCCTATGGATGAAGGATCCCCTTGCTCCATTATCATAGTATAGGTGGAGGTGGTGGTGAACGCCCCATTGTTTAAATGACTCCAGCTTAGTCAATCAGGGCCTAAGTATGGCTTAGGAGGAAGGATACTTGCAATTGTCAAGCAAATCGAGGAAGGCAGAAGGTTTTGAAAAGTATCCCATTTCCAATTACCTGCAATGTCCACAAAGTGATGAGTGCGGAGAGTGATAGTGTCTTGTGAGACGTGAGCCACTGCATGGCCGATAAAAGGGCCCCAATCGTTAGCCCAGGGGTTGAGCCAGAATCTGGTCTTAATGCCATAACAGATCGTCCATCTCATACCCTGTAAAATATGGTGCCAAGTAGCTTTGATACTCCTCCAAACCATCGAGCCACCTGTAGCAATACGAGAAGAAGGAATATTATTAGTATCAAATTTGTACTTGGCAAAAAGGATTTGAACCCAAAACTTGTGCGGTTGGGAAATCATAGTCCACCCTAGTTTTGTAAGTAAGGCATTGTTCATTTCCCAAATTTTCCGAATGCCTAGCCCTCTCTACGCTTTAGGTTGACAAATCGTGCCCCAATTAACCAAGTTTATCTTATGGTGATCCGGGGTCGATCTCCATAGAAACTTGCAAATCATTATCTCCAGTTGATCACAAAGATGTCGAGGCAGATGGACTGTCTGCATAATATATATGGGGAGAGCTGCAAGGATGGACTGAGTCAACGTGATTCATCCCGCTAGCGATAAAAGGCTGGTTGTCCACTCGGAGAGCCGTAATTGCACTTTATCGAGGATATGCTGGTAGGTTCTTTTGTTAACTCGTTCGTGCAAAAGAGGCACTCTGAGGTAGCAGCCTAGATCCTTAGTATGCTTGTATCCCAAAACTGAGCTTAAGAGGTGCGCCTGCACCTGAGGCATATTAGCGGAGTAAAAGCAACGAGATTTAGCTTGGCTAACCTTTTGTCCAGAGGCTGAACAGAAAGTATGTAAAGTATCACAAATGAGGGCTACTTGATCAGTATAGGCTTACAAGAAGAGGATGAGATCATCGACAAAGAAGAAGTGTGAGAGATGCGGTCCACCCTTGCTTAATTGGATAGGCTTCCATTTGCCTTGAGACATCGAGTTAGTTATTAAATGGCCCAGTCTCTCCATACAAAGCACAAAATGGTAGGGCGATAGGGGGTCTCCTTGTCGGATACCTCTGGTGGGAGTGAAAGCATCGCTAAGATCACCGTTCCAATTTACTTGCATCGACACTGAGGAAATACACTTCATGATTAGATGAGTCAACGAGTCCGAAAGGCCTAAGTCGATGAGAGTATCTTGTATGAAATTGCAGGACAGCCTATCATAAGCTTTTTCTAAGTCCACTTTTATAGCGATCATGCCTGTCTTTCCTGATTTCCTCTTCATTATATGGATCACTTCTTGGACAATAATTATATTATCCATAATCAGCCTTCCAGGAACAAAGCTACATTAAATGGGAGCAATAAGGGTATCTAAGTGAGGTTTGAGCCGATTAATGAGGAGCTTAGAAATCGCTTTGTAAAGCACCGAGCATAATGTTATAGGCCGGAATTGAGTGATTGACATGGGTGAGGGAACTTTAGGAATTAGAATCAGGATGGTTCGATTCAGTGCAGAATCCTAGACTTCGTGACGAAAGACTTTTTGAATAAACAGGGTGAAATCTGGGCCGACTGTATTCCATTGAGATTAGTATAATAAGGCAGTAAAACTGTCGTATACTGCGGCTTTATTTGGGGCCATTTCAAAGAAGGCATCCTTAACTTCGTCCGGAGTAACTGGAGCATGCAATTCATTCAAAGTCCTGGTAGAGAGAGGTAGAAAACAGCCTGTGTTGGGAAGGTTCCCAGAGGGGTAGCTATCTTTCATGTACAGTTGCTTTAGGAAATTCTTTGCCTTCCATTTGAAGCTGTCACTGCCCGAGACCACGACCCCATGATGGGCAGTCGGTTTTTTGCAGCTTCAGATCTCCTGTACCCGTTGCCCTGTGCCCTCTGTGCCACAAACCATCACAACCATTCAAATCATTCAAATGAATGGTCGGGATGATTTGTGACACAAATGGTACAGGGCAACGGGTACAGGAGATCTGCTCCCGTTTTTTGCTTATATGTCTATGCAGATTGTGAGTCTTAGGATGCCTATTGTGTCACTTATTGAAAGTGTTGGGATGTGAGCCCAAAAGAGTGGAATGCTTTGATTGGTGATCATATACCCTGAGTTAACTTTATATCGATTTCCTTTTTTTAACTTTTAGTTCCATCTCTCTTCTAGCTCTCACTTTGGATTGCGAAGTTGTGACTTGGATATGGGCACAATTTGAAACTTGTATGTGTTGGGGATAGTTCTCAAGTAGCACCGTTGGCTTACGATTGCACTCATTCTGGCTTCTAGGTGGCCCTTGGCTCTTTCTTCCCATTCTGTGTTATTTTGTTTAGTACGCTTACTTGACTATGTGCATTTGTACTGTAAATGCTTTTTGGAAAATGCAATGTGAAAGCTATTGGCTTATTTTCTATGTCGAAAGAGTATGTTTTGGTTTATACTACGAAAATTAATTTAGGATGGCTAGCAATATGATACCTGGGCATAAGCTTCTAAGACCTGGAATTATGAGCTTAATGTATATCATTTATCAACTATGAGAATTAATTTGTGAAGGTGTTGCCTATAGTTTGCAACATATATACAACTGAAGAGCAATTGGGATTCGAATGTCGGTTTTTACAGTAACCAGCCACGGATAATGAGTGAATTTGACCTCTTAGCCGTGTAGTACTTTTCTTTTTGTTTGCTTAGCATGTCTAATCTAGCAGATTTTACACGTAGATGTTGATTGATGTGCGGAATACATATAAGACTAGGATTGGAAAATTCAAAGGAGCAGTTGATCCGTGTACCACAGCTTTCAGGGAATTCCCTGACTGGGTGGAAGATAAATTCCAACTTGTAGAAACCAATGACATCAACTGTTCAGATGAAAGGATTAATAGAGGAGCACAGAGTCTAAACGAGAACATGTCATTGCTATGTCTGCACAGGACAAATTCGATGTGAGAAAGAATTTAATATAAAAAATCTTTCAGTTTAGGTTTTTAATTTATATAACTATTTTTAATTTTGATTTTTAATTTTCTTTAATTTACGAAAATTACAAAAAATGATTTTTGTTTTTTTTCCTTTAGCAATCTATATCAACTAAATATATATTATTTAATTATTTGATATATTAATTATTAATAAGAATTATGAATAATTTAATTTGATATTATATATTTAATTAATTTATATTAATTATTAATAAAAATTATGAATAATTTTTAATTATCACATCCAACTTAAGAAGAGTTTAAGTTAAAAATAAAAATATGATTTTGTCTTCCCTCACCTGACATATAATACCTTATAATTACTAATTTGTAATTAGTGAAGAATATGGGCTGGAAAGATAATAATATTAATAAGTGTCAAATGATTATTTTTAATTTCGCCAAAACTTAAACAAAAGTAACGAACGGCTTTGGTCGAATCATCAAATATTTGCTTGATTATTTTACAAGAGAGGAGTGGACAAATACAAATTGATTGTTAGGGTTTGATCTACAGCTTCATCTTCATCTTCAAGAACAAAATGGCAGGACAAGGGTCGATGTTGAAGTTCCTGAATCCTAGGCTTCGTCCTCAAGGTACCGACATCCAGGCCGGCGTATTCTGGGGCGTTGCCGCCGCCTCCACTGCTCTTTGGATCGTTCAGGTTCTACTTTTTCTTTCTCTTTTTTCTTCGCTTTCTCGGTGAAAGTTTGTTGTTATTGTACTTTCTGTTGTGTCTTACGTCCTCTCTATCTTTGTCAAAATACTCTCCATTGGGTGGCTGCAAGCATTTGATTTCTTGCCTGATTCCAAAATTTTTCGTTAAATTACTTCTGTTCTGGATATGTACGCTTCTTTTGGATTTAGATCTGCTTTTTAGAACCCGTAATCGCTATTTTGAGAGTTGAAGATTGCATGCCAGCGATAAAAGCTGATTCAAAGCAATCAATAAGAAAAGATGTATCTTTTCCACTGCAAATTGAGTGCAATAGAATAACAATAACATTTGATTCCAGATTTTGAATCATTTACTTCTCTTCGTTTGAAAGCTCCTTATTTACTTTGACTGGCTACTGCATCTAAAAGATAGGTTTTCAATTCTGATTGATTAATTGCAATATGTTTTAATGCTATCGCCCCACAAAATTGTTGATCACCTGACTTTCTTCTTTAGTTGCCTTGTTTATTCTTCACATTTTCATTACGAATTTTGTAATTTGCAACATTAGCAACAAAAACAAATGTTTTGAAATATGTTTCTTGAACTGAAGCTTCGCTATTTGCTTTTGCCAGCCTTTTGATTGGATTAGGAGGACCTTTTTTGAGAAAGGAGAATCCGAGGGGAAGTGAACAAGGATTTTGAGTTTCTAAAAGCTTTATGATCTGCAGCCTTTTCTGATGAGAGACAACTAACAGATATAAATAAAGTTGCTTTGGATTCTAGTTTATTTTTGAGGCCTTATTGACGATGACGATTGATGCTTTGATCATTCCCATGGTTATCTTGGTTTTGCTTTATCTTTTGTTTCTCCTCTCTCTTTTGTGATTGTGCTTCTGGGCAATTTCTGACAGAACCAAGTAAATAGGGAACATAGGAACCTTATTAGCATAATAGGATTTCGGTAAGGATAATTCTTTGAGATGAATCATGCTGAATTTTGTCGTCAGCCGGTCACATCTATGGCTATTAAGGTTCAAGGTTTTCATCCATTCGAATGAGTGAATGCATGAGACCCTATTAAGTTGCAGCCTTTGTAGGGGATGGTATGTTTTGCCTTCAAGATTTCATAGATGTTTGGTGTTCAAACATTATGAATGGGAACAAATCTGATCTGTTCAGACCTCATATGGATCTCTTATAACATCATTCCACTACGTAGGCATATCAATTTTATTGCCAACGATGTTTAGCAGATAATCTAACAGCCATCTCTAAAGCAGTAGCTGAATTAATTTTCACCATCTTGAGCTCCATCACAGCATTTCCTCAACCATTGTACTCTGGTGAGAAGTGTCGCAATAACAGGGTACTTACAACCATGTACATAAGAAACATGACTAGTATTTAGCATCCCTTTCCATCAATAGACGTAGGCGGTTTGACAGTTGGAACTTTTGACATCAGAAACTTGACTTTCTATGCATGAGCGAAAGGCTACAGATTGCGCATGTTATTGTCCAAATAGAACTAACTGGTGTCCACCAAGTACAAGTGAGATTTCAGAAACAATCCGCCGTGTGATACATGCATTATTTATTACCTGGTTATATCGTACAATAGTGTTTATCACTCAATTTTTCAAAAGATCCAAATTAATCTAAACTTACTCACCCCTACTAGAAAGATAAACATATATATATATATTATCTCTCTCTCTCTCTCAAAATTTCTGCTATTTCTCACTTCTGGAAAATCTTTCTACTCTCTCACACTAAACAACTTCTGCTCTCTTCTCACACCAGAAATCTTCTGCTCTGTCCTCTTTTCTCTCTTCATTTGTTGTTGCTTCTCTTTTATAGAGAATTCAATGGATGAAGGTCATGGCCAGCTGCACTAAGCTACCATTTTTGACTCAACAATCAACGAAAGTAAGTTACAATTTATGACTTTGAAAAGCTAAGATTTCTGACTTTGAGAAGCTACCAATTTTTACTTCGAGACAATACTCAACAATCTCCACCTTGGCTCAAATCCTGGAAGTGGAATTTCCAATAGTCGTCTTCTAATTCTCTAATGGGCAATCGACAAATTTTACAAATGTCAATCAAGTCTAAGCAATGCTTAAATTTGAGAAACGAAACTAGTTTTGTCAACATATCAGTAGGATTGTCAACGGTTCCAATCTTCTGAAGAAGAATATCTCCCTCATTAATAATTTCATAAACAAAATGGAACCTCACATCAATGTGTTTTGTACGTGCATGATGAACTTGATTATTTGCTAAATAAATAGCGCTTTAACTATCACAATGAACATCCACATGGTCCTGGTGGACTCCTAAGTCATCAAGCAACCCTTGAAGCCAGATGACTTATTTAATAGTTTCTGTTACTGCCATTTATTCTACCTCAGTAGTTGATAAAGCAACTCTAGATTGCAAAGTTGATCTCTAACTCACTGAACCTCTAGTAAGAGTGAATACAAAACTTGTAGAGAACCTACGCTTGTCCAAATCACTTGCGTAATCAGAATCTACATATCCAACAACACATTGACCAGTAACTTAATTTTGCTAAAATAATAAACCAACATCTACAGTACCCAGAATATATTGTAGAATTCATTTCACAGCTTGTCAATGCCCTTTTTCTGGATTATGCATATATCTACTGACAATACTAACAGTTTGTGAAATATCAAGCCTAGTATACACCATAGTATACATCAAACTATCAACAACACTTGCATATGAAATTTTATCCATGTAATGACTCTCCTCATCTATGTTAGGAGATATAGAAGCACTAAGTTTGAAATGAGGGCCAAGAGGTGTACTAACCAGTTTTGAATTTTTATTTATCCCGAAACATTATAGTACTTTCTTGAAATATTGCTTTTGACACAGACCAATCTTGCCTTTTGCTTTATCTCTTTCAATTTCCATACCTAGTATCTTCCGAGCTTCTCCCAGGTCCTTCATCCTAAATTCATTACTCAATTGAATCTTCAATCTTTTAATCTCCATTGGGCTTTTACATGCTATAAGTATATCATCAACATATAAAAGCAAATAAATAAAGGTTCTATCTTGTAACTTGTGAAAGTATACACAATGATCATAATGACTTCTTGTGTACTTCTGTTCAATCATAAACCTATCAAATCGCTTGTATCATTGTCTTGGAGACTGCTTTAAACCATAAAATGATTTTTGCAATTTACAAACCTAATTTTCCTTGCCAACAACCGTAAATCCTTCTGGTTGAGACATAAAAATATCTTACTCCGAATCACCATGTAAGAACGTTGTTTTGACATCAAGTTGAGCCAACTCAAGGTCAAACTGCACATCCAAAGCCAAAAAAAAGGGAAGAATGTTTTACTAAAGTAGAGAATGCCTCATTGTAGTCAATGTCTTCCTTCTGAGCATAGCCTTTAGCTATCAATCTGGCTTTGAATCTTACATTGTCTTTTTCCAAAGATTCCATCTTTTTAGCATGTACCCATTTACAACCAATTTCTTTCTTCCCTTTTGGTAGCTGAACCAGCTTCTAAGTCTTATTTTTATGAAGAGAATTCATCCCTTCATCCATAGATTTTTTTCCACTCCATGCTCTCTGAACTCCTGATAGCTTTTTTGTAGGTGGATGAAATATCACCTTCAATAACTGGAAGTGCATATGCTACAATATTAGTAAACCGAGCAAGCTTTCGAATTTTTCTTCTTGATCTTCTGGTTGCAATAGAATCTTGTTGCTGTGTTGGTTCTTGGGTAGGTACCTACTCTTCATTATCCTCGTCCTCATCATCAAAATCAACTATAGGACTAGTATCTGTAATATCAAACCTTATTGGATCAACTGAAGTCTTCAATAACTCCACCTGCTTTGAACTACTCATGGTCTTGGTTGCTTCAATTTTCCTTTCATGCTTGTTCTGATTAACCATAGCAGTCTCATCGAAAGTCACATCTCTGCTTATAATAAATTTCTTCTCATCTGGACACCAAAGTCGGCATCCCTTCACGCCAATGCTAAAGCCTATAAATAGAACTCTCTTTGCTCTTGGATCCAACTTGCTTTCCCTGACATGATAGTAAGCAGGACAACCAAATATGTGTAAATACTTGTAATCAGTACAAGGTTTACCAGACCATATCTCTATGGGTGTTTTGCCCTTGTTTACAGTAGTAGGCAACCGATTAATAATATAGCTTGCATAAGTAATTGCTTCAACCTAAAATACCTTGTCTAAACCAACATTAGACAACATACACCAAACTTTCTCAAGTAAAGTACGGTTCATGCGCTCTGTCACCCCATTCTGTTGTGGTGTTTCCCTAACTTTGAAATGTCTCACAATACCCTCATCTTGACAAACTTCCAAAAAAGGATCTGACTTATATTTGCCACCATTATCTGATCTGAGAGTCTTGATCTTTCGACCGATTTGCATTTCAATCATCTTTTTCCACTTCAGGTTTATCTTTAAGACTTCATCTTTATGCTTCATGGTGTACACCTATGCTCTTCTAGAAAAGTCATCAATAAAGGAGACAAAATAATAGCTACCTCCCCAAGATGCATTCTTGGAAGGTCCCTAAACATTACTATGAACATAATCTAGAATGCTTTTAGTGTGTTAAATAGCAGTGCCAAATTTCACTCTAGTTTGCTTACCCAGTACACAATGTTCACATAATTCTAATTTACATGCCTTTGCGTCTTTCAATAAGTCTTGCTTCACCAATCCTTGCAATGCTTTTTCACTAGCATGTCCCAGACGCATATGCCATAACCTTGTAGTATCTGAGTTATCTACATCAGCAGCTTCAGTGACAATCTCCACCAGTAACTGTACTCCTCTGTAAAAAATACATGTTATTTCGTCTTTTACCTTTCATCACCACAAGTGCACCGTACACAGCTTTAAGAACTCAACCCTCTATGGTGATCTTGATACCCTTGGATTCCAATGCTCCTAATGAGATAAGATTTTTCTTCATATCCGGTACAT
>JANVCL010000214.1:11018845-11029860 GCA_026546855.1 Erythroxylum incrassatum | reverse complement strand
CGAGATAAGATTTTTCTTTATATCCGGTAAATAATGAACATCACTCAATTCTTTGACTATTCCATCGTGCATCTTCAAACAAATTTTGCCTATCCCTTATGTTTTGCAGGCATTATTACTTCCCATCAAAACAAATCCACCATCCAGCTCCTCGAAGCTAGAGAACCATTCTCGAATGAGACATATATGATAAGTGCAACCTGAATCCAAAATTCACTCATTGGAGTGACCATCAGCAGATGAACTAGTCAAAGCAAACTCAAAATCATCATCTCGAGATTTTGCAACTTTTGCTACAAAACCCACTTTCTCCTTCTATTTGTTCTTTAATTTGGGGCAGTCTTTCTTCCAATGACCCTTTTGACGACAAAAGACACATTCATCTTTAGCAGGAAACTTTCATCGTGACTTTAAATGAGATTTTCCCCGCTTCCCATATTTTCTTTCCTCTGTTCATCCCCTTACAGTGAGTGCCTCAGTTTGTGAATTATGAGTCTTCAATTCCTTCTTACGACACTCATGATTCACCAATGCCGCAGAAACCTCATCAAGTTTCACCTCAGATTTTTCATACAACAAAGTAGTTGTCAAATGATCATAATCATCAGGCAATGAATTTAACAAATATAGTGCCTTATCCTTATAAGGAATTTTCACATCAAGGTTTGCTAAATCAGTAAGTATTTTATTATAATCATTTAGGTGTTTGTGCATAGAAATACTTGGACGATACTGAAATCGGAAGAGTCGCTTCTTCGAGAAGAGTCGATTTTTTGCGCTCTTAATCATATACTTTTCCTCCAATTTCGTCCATAACTCCTTAGCAGAAGTTTCCTTTATATAAGGATAGTTCAGCTCCTTATCAAGGAATGATCGAATAGAGGCACAAGCATGGTGATTCATTCGCATCCACTGCTTATCATCCATATCTTCAGATTTATCTTCTAGAACCATATTCAACTATTGCTGATACAATACATCCATAACTTCACACTGTCACATACCAAAATAATTAGAGCCATTAAATTTATCAACCTTTAACCTTGTAGTAACGATTAGATGTCTATTGAATGTAGGTGTCGACAATGATAATATCGACTCCCTCTTAACGGGCTCGTCATTATTCACACAAATTGTAGTTTCGATACTATTCACAGCACTGTAGCACTAGCATTGTTCACGGGGACTGTAACATCGACACTGTTCACGAGAATTGTAGCACCGACATTATTTACCGACACTGTAGCTCCAACAAATTTTCACTCCTACAACACCCCAGTCGAAAAAACTGGAGCTCTGATACCACTTGTTGTATGGAAACGTTAATAAACTCGGAGTAAAAAATAAAACAGCAATAAGAACACCAAGATTTTTATACTGGTTTGACAATGCCTACGTCCAGTTTGGAGATGACTGAGTATTTCACTATAATCAATGAGAGCATACAATAGTGTTTATCACTCAATTCCCAAAAGACCCAAATTAATCCAAAATCACCTACTCCTACTAGAAAGATATATATATATATATATATATATTTTTTTTCTCTCTCTCAAAATTTCTGCTCTCTCTCACTTCTGAAAAATCTTTCTGCTTTCTTACACTAAACAACTTTTGCTTTCTTCTCACTTTATGACTTTGAGAAGCTATGATTTCTAACTATGAGAATCTATCATTTTTGACTTTAAGACAATACTTAACAGAAATTGTATCAGATACAAATGAGTAGATATATAAATAAAATTTCATATCTCAATCCAAAAATTTAAGGCATTAAATTATCAGCCCTATCTTTATATATAACTTACTTTATCCATTTTTATCTTTACAACGTGATTATCATCTTTGGTGGGATAAGCATATACAATCATTATTATTTCCCTTGACATCGTTGAGACAATAAACATCGTTTCCAGTTTAAAAAAAAAAGCATCTATAAGCATAACAAAGCACGGGTTTTGAAGTAGAACATATGTTGAATTGCATTAGCTAGTAAAACGTAAGCAAAAAGATAAACAAAGAAGCTAGAAATTTAGAACTGGAAGTGAGTGAGAGGATGGAATTGGAGTAAAGAGGAAGAAGGGCATTAGGCATTAACAGTTGAGTTTGATTGAATTGGAAACCCAAAACTCATGCATTTGTCACCTCACCCCCTTCGTCTTTGTCTTGGACGTATCTCATAGTTCAACAGCCACTTTTTTTTTTAATATCATTTACTTTCCTATTTATGATTCTTCAAGCGAACAAAAATATAAAAAAATTGATACATAAAGCCTAATATAGATCGACGAAGTATGAACTTGAGAAAAGCCCGCAAAAGGAAGGCTTGAAAGGTGAAGTGAAGTGAGTGCCCACGTGGCAGGCTGTCTTTCACCTATTCATTTATACGTAATTATAAATGTTTTACATAAATTTGTGTTCTTTCTTGTAAGACGTCAGTACTTGATACTCAAAATTGTGTAGTAAGAAGATAATTATTACAGTTGTGTTGATGTTTGTGTCTCTCTGGTATCTCTATGCGGAGGAGTGACTTTCTTTCTTCTTTTCATGTCTTAATGGAGGGAAGAAGTCCCCCTCTGTCCTAAAAACTCACTTTCCTCTTCTTCTTATAAATCCATCTGCAAATCATAACTCATAATAAGAAAAAGTAGTCGACAGAAATGGCGATGAACATGACAAGTGTTTGTGCGAGGGGAAGTTGTCGCTTTCCATTTTTCCCTTATCCTCCTCTTCAGGTTTCTCCCCCGCTCACTTTCTTCAATTTTTGGAAGTTTTTTCCTTTCATTTTCTTATCTCCTTTCATTATGTCCAGTTATCGATCGCAAAATGTATAAATAGTAGTAGCAATAGATGGAGAATGAAGATGGGCAATCTCGATTTTCATCGTAATCGATTTTCCCTTAATGCCCGTTACTCACAAGCGCAGGATCTTTTCACTTCTCGCCTCCAAGGTCCTCTCTTTTTCCTCCCACCCCCGCTTCCTTTCTTTGCAATCACTTGCTTTCAATTACTCATTCTTCAATCTTTCGTTTCTTCTTCACTAATTTATACTTAATTATGTCTTGGCGTTGTTTTGAGGCTGGAACAGCTTGATTATTCATTGACAAACTGTATGACTTCTTCAGCGCATTTTGACCCACTTGTCACCTCTGCATACTTCTGTAAAACAAGTATTAACGTTTCTTGTGTAAAGCTGTTCATGTTATATACTCTTAGGTTGCTTTCAGATAGTATTGAAAATTTTCCCAGACTGGTGGAGGATATTGTTCAGACATCTATTAATACCGGCCCAAGGGGAGCCCTAAGGCTATTGCAAGGTCTTCAAGCATTTGTTGGTGTTGGTTCTGAGTGGCTTGCTGATGTTTCCAGGGTAAGCCACTGGTCCTCTCTTAACTTCTTCTTTGTTCCTCTTTTCTTTTTTGCCTTTTCATCTATTCAGTTCTTTTTTCTTTTACATGTGTGGATAGATAGATAGATACGTAGACATGGGTATATGAAGGATAAGTTATCCACTCCTCTGGGAGTAATATTTGATTTGATAAGTTAGGGATGTCTCCTTGGGAAGCATTCTAGTGATTTGGTTCAAGTTCTTGTTCAATCTTCTTTTTCTGGCTTTTTCAATCTCGATTTTCTCACAATAGTTCCTCTGTATACTTCGAATCTATGCTTACAGTCAACAAGATCTTCCACTGAAATACCAACCCAACTGCAGCTTGGATTACTTTCACCCTTATATTTGAGGAGATTGTTTGAGCGTATGGGGGCAACATATATTAAACTGGGCCAGGTAACTCTTAGCTTCTTTCTATGAATTATAATGAACTGATTGCTAATCTTCTTGGTAAATTGAATTTTGATATGTATGTTTGCATTCCTCCTTCCATTTTTCCCTTATGTGGCTGTAACCACTTGATTTTCACGCTGGGTTTTTTTATGATGGAAGTTTGTCCCTAATGGCTTGTTTTATGCCAGTTTATAGCATCTGCACCAACATTGTTCCCTCCTGAATACGTTGAAGAATTTCAGAACTGTTTTGATAGAACTCCCGCAGTTCCGTTTCAAGAAATTGAGGCAATTTTGCGTGAGGAATTAGGGAGACCAATAGACAGTGTATTTGAATATGTGGACCCAGCACCAATTGCCTCAGCCTCAATAGCTCAGGTCTGCTCCCAGGACCTTTCTCTTTTGTTCCCTCACTTATTTAACATTTACCCTTATTATGATCCTTGATACATATGATTAGAACATTAGAAGTTCTGTCCTAGGTTCATGCTGCAAGGCTTAAAGGCTCCCAAGAAGATGTAGTAATAAAGGTTTTGAAACCTGGGATAGAAGATGTATTGGTGGCAGATCTGAACTTTGTGTACATTGTTGCTCGCTTATTGGAGTTCTTGAATCCTGAACTTAGTCGTGCATCACTGGTATAGTGTTAAATTGATCCTTTCTTTGTGAAATTGAGAACTTGCGTTTCTTTTTCTTTTTTTTTATTAAAACCTTCTTCATTTTATTGGGTTACTTCTTTCTATTCCTAAGTTTGCATGTCTAATATTATACAAATAACCCAGAATTTTTTACTATTGGCTATGTGTCCCCTTCTGCAGGTTGGCATTGTGAATGACATAAGGGAATCCATGCTAGAAGAAGTTGACTTTAATAAGGAGGCAGTAAACATCCAGTCCTTTAAGAGATATTTGGAAGCGATGGGAGTTACAAGACAGGCTACTGCTCCAAATGTGTATCAGCATTGCAGCACGAGACGAATTCTGACAATGGAGAGGCTCTATGGAGTTCCTCTTACTGACCTGGACTCTATTAGTTCACTTGTTTCTAGTCCTGAGACCACTCTAATAACTGCCCTTAATGTCTGGTAGAATGTTTTTAATCCACGTACTTTTGAGTTTTTCTATATTTCTTATTGATTAAAATTTCAAAAACTTAATCTGTTGACATGGAACTTAAATGCAGGTTTGGCAGTTTGCTTGCTTGTGAAACTTTTCATGCAGATGTACATGCAGGAAACTTGTGGTTATTACGTGATGGTCGCATTGGATTTCTTGATTTTGGTAACTGTTTCCTTTCCTAGATGTGCAATTTGAATCTTTGCTATATGAAGGCAATTTTAGTGCTTGCATGATTATAAATGGTTGTCTAAGTTCACAATGAACACATTGCTACTAAATTTCTGATAAGAACTATAGGCTAGAGGTCTCTACGGCTTCTTTGGGGTTGAAATTTGTCTACATCCAATATCAGTGTCTGATGTCAGATATGATCTGTAATGCAAATAAAATGCAAATCCTTCTGCAGGAATTGTTGGACGAATATCTCCAAAAACTTGGGCTGCTATGGAAGTATTTCTTGCATCTATTGCAACTGAAGAATATGAGTCAATGGCATCTGCCTTGGTTGAAATGGGTGCTACAAACAAGGATGTTGATGCTAGGGCTTTCGCGAGAGACTTGGAAAAAATATTTTCATCAATACAAGTGAGCTCTGTCACTGGGACACAGTTACTTTTGTAGCAACCTAGATGTGTTGTATCTATTGATTTGGGATTATCTGGATGCTACCTAAGAACATCTTTTTTCATTGTGATGCAGGAGTTGGACGGTGAAATTGTTGTTGCAACTGCTCAAAACGAGAATACGAATGCAGCTGCTGTCTCAGCCAATATAGTTGTTGATGAGAGACAGATGAATGCTCTTTTTCTCGATGTTGTAAGTTAAATATGCTTTACTTGTTTTGATTAATTGATGATAGGTTCAAACAATTTGTGAAATAATGTTGCTTGAAAAAAATATCAAACTACTCAACCAATAAATCACAGGTCCTCTGGGTACTATATTAGGAATGCATCTGTTTGAAAAGGTCGTCTCGCATAAATCATATTCATTGATAATGGTTATTGCTTGAACAGAATTGAAATTAGTCGATTATTGTAGAAGAGAAGGGTCTGAAAAGAAACCCCTTTGAGTGGTTGACTTTCTTTTATCCAACCAAGGATATTTTTCAAGTATTAATTGTTCCTTTATTATGTTTTCTGGCTGTGCCAACAGATTCGTGTTAGTGAATCTTATGGACTCAGATTTCCAAGGGAGTTCGCACTTCTGATGAAACAGCTTCTGTATTTTGATCGCTATACTCGATTGCTGGCCCCTAACTTGAATATGCTTCGAGATCAGAGGATTTCCATTGTCTCTAATCGAAGAAACAACTACAGAGAGATCGTCCTATGAATCCTTTTCGTGTAAATCCGGGCAGATTTTAGTTTATTACATTTTTAAACGTTTCTTTTTGTCAATTAGAAGATATAGTATTGTGTATAGTACAACAGACCTACTCAAAACTAAAGTTTCACAGAATTGTAGAAGCAATAAGAAATGGGAATATACTCCTCATAATCGATGATATTAAACATTTTAAGGCATAGAGTTTTAAGTAGTAGTGATAATACTTGTTATATATTTCATATCAGATGTCCACATCATGTGGAGCGTGATCTTATTAAGGTGACTTCCTTTGTTCGCTAGATCAATTCATGCAGGTTGATTTATGTGCAGAATTCTTGTACTTATAAGATCAATTGTCGATTTCTTATAAAACAATGCCAGATATAGAGTGCATAAGGTGGGTGGTAGTTAAAATTAAAAGCTCAAGGTCACTCTCCCATGTTTTCAAGTCTCAGGTCTTAGGTATGGCAGATTTGTGATAAGAAAGGGGAACCATGTTACTGCAGGCGAGACAGACGAAATATGTTAGGATGGACTTCTTAATCACCACTTACAGTTTGTGACTTGTGAAGAACTCAGCACGTGGCCCTTCTAACTTTAAGATTGTTTAATTATTGTCAAAATTTTATCTATCCACATTCTCTATATAACTTTGCTAGCTTGATATGTGCATCTGTGAACGATCAGTCATTTTGAGGATAGAGAAAGGGTTTCTATTTTGGCTGGCTATCAACGGTCGTCACGCTTTTAGCTCTGTAGTATTTCACCAGAGGGAAGGAAAGTAGATTTTTAATGGTATTGTAGACAACAAACACTAGCATTAAAAAAAGCCTATAAATACCATAGTATCATTGTGAAATCTTTACCCTTTTTTGAGCATCATACGAAAACTTTCCATCGTTCTAGCTTTTTCTCCAAAGTTTAGTACATTTCTCATCAGTGTGATTTTTTGTCAAGTTAGCATATCTCATTTCGATAGCTTGAGTTGTAATACTAGTGTCTCTGGTTGACAGTCAACTCTATCGTATCATAATTGCTCGTGCTGGAATAGGTTAGGCAACTTTAAAAGAATAAAGATAGATTTCATGCTTCATTCTAGATTTCATACTTCATTCCTTCGTGTATTAATATTAGGAGCTCACTCCCTTCTAAGAGGGCTTACTTTGTCAAGCTCGATGATATTAATTAGTGATTACTATGATAGCATTAAGTGTAAGATGAGACTCCCACTAATTACTTTCTACCTTCAAATACTAGAAAATATGTTTGGCAATAAATTAACTACTATCCACTCTTGGTGTCTTATCTTCTCCTTCGAAGTAGCCTGTCATTTAGAAAATATTTAATTGACAATATGTCTATCTAGGTTTACACAACAAATTCTTTCTAAGAAAAATTTCAGGTTGGCATAGTTTGTATGTCATAATTGGAATGAGTCTCAAGAAACCACCAAAGTGAACATACGGAAGGTAAAATCTCCTCATGTCCCCATCTTTAGAGGATAAGAGTGGCTGGGGCTTTATTCAAGTCTAAGAGGAGGTGAATCCACGCTTCAATGTAAGACAAAACTCTAATATTGTTTTGGCTTCTCATGCACAATCCTACAAAGGAGTTGTTATATATTATAGGAAGATCTTTGTCAGAGGTTATTAGAGAAATATCTTTTGTTAGAGGTTGAGGTTACCAATCAGCAAGCCTATAGGCCAATTTACCATATATTCAATAACCTGAAATAGATGACCATTACCGATTTTTCACATATTGGACATGGAAGGATCTATACAAACTCTTACCTGCTGATCACAATAAAAAGGATGCATCTAAGAAGAGGAAGAGGGTGGTGCTATAAGAGGTTTCTCAACCTAGTAGATTGCTCCCACTAGCTTCGTCAGTCAGATCGACTTAAACAGATATCATGTTAAGAGCGCAACTAAGCCTCTTCAAATCTCCAAGCCAACCATTTCCTAGATTACGACCATTAAGGATAAGGAGAAAGGCTGTCAGTCTTGGAGTTGAGCTATCCCTAAATGGGATATTAAGGTGAGAGACTCTATCTTGACACACAAAATTTTGAAGTCTTATAAGTTGCTTTTCAATAGGTCCTGATTACTAAAGTTATCAATGATGAGTATAGGCTAGAGGTGGAGAGACTCATATGGACCTAGGATGAGAATAGCAAAGCTAACGAGAGCACTATGACGAAGTTGAAATATGAGCTAGAGGCATGTAATAATGACCTTAATGCCTTAGATGGCAAGCTTCATAGTGTAATTGTAGATTATGATAAGCTAGCCTTTAAGGCTCAGAATCAGAGCAAGTATTTCATGAGTAAAGAATACAAGTTAGATCTGTGCCATGATTTCTTGAAAAGTAAGTCTGTTGAGATTTAGATTTATGATAATGTGGTCACTTCATTTATTTCAGGTTTCAATAAGTATAAGAAATTAATCAAGTTAAAACATACAAACCTACGAAATAACGACTTGAGTGTTGATGATTTGCTTACTCTAGACTATACCCCTAAACTTAAATTTGCTTCTGAGTTTGCGCTGAATAATTTTGCCATTATCTAAAAGGATTTAGGTGGAGATTCTGATATGGAAAGGTCTGAAAGTTGTCTTCCTACCTCTAATGTAGATCCTTTAGTTGCTCTTTCACAACGACTCCTTGTTTAAAGTTGATTGAATTTATCAAGAGTATTTCTTCCGATAATTATATAGGTGTCATTGTTATGAAGTTGAGAAGAATAATTTCAATGTATTGCATTTGGTGAATAAGATACAGTCATATATATATAATATATGATCAACTTAAATTTAGGAAATTCTACCTTATGCAACTAATTCACACTATTTTAGGTAAAGATAATATTTACAATATTAACAACAGTAACGTCCTATGAGATATTTAGTAAATCAGTTTGCTTGATTGTAGTCATGATATTAGGCTTGGACTTAGTCTTTAGGATTATCTCTAACATGCCTACATAAGTTCTAGGACATCAGAAGTTGAAAACGAGTCTGAGCAAGCGGTTTAGTGAGAGCATCAACAAGTTGGTCATTGCTTGAGATGTAAGAAACCCGAACGATGCCATCTTGTATATGTTCCCATACAAAGTGGTAATCTAGACCAAGGTGTTTCAATTTGGAATGAAATTTGGGATCAATAGCAACATAAGTAGCTCCCATATTGTCACAATAGATAGCAGGAGGAGTAAGAGGTTTGCGTCCCAACTCACATAATAGATTGAGTAGCCAAAGAACTTCGACTGTCGTTGCGACAACAGCTCGGTAATCAACTTCGGTGAATGAACGAGCTTGTGCGTTGTTTTTTAGAACTAAAAGAGATGAGATTCTTTCCAAGATAAACAACATAACCTGTGGTAGAAATATAGTCATCCTTATCCCCCCGCCTAATCAACATTCGTGAAGACATGTAAACAAGTGGTTGAGCTTCCATGCAAAAAAAGATCATGATGTGAAGTTCCTGCAAGATATCATAGTAGTCGTTTGAGTGTTGTCCAATGATCAGTGGTTGGCTTGTGCTTGTATTGGGATAACCTGTTCATAGTAAAGCAACATCGGGTCTGGTTAATGATAAATATTGCAAGTTTCTTACAAGGGCCCGATACTCGGTCAGGTTTAAGATAGGAGTGCCGAATGTATTAAAAAGAGGGAGATGAACACTCATAGGTGTCGGAATGAGTTTTGCGCCACTCATTTTGACACGTTGGAGGAGGTCAAGAACATATTTATATTGGCTTAAGGATAAACCAGTTGGATGAGGAAGAACTTTGACACCAAGAAAGTAGGAAAGAGTGCCAAGATCTTTAAGAGAGAATTGTTTTGCTAATGTGATGATAAGAGAGTTGAGAAGAGTAGGGTTAGAGCCAGTGATGCTGATATTATCAACATATAAAAGAATATAGAAGATGTCTTAGTGATGGCATAGAATGAATAAAGATGAGTTAGAAATAGAGTTTCGAGAGCCAAGGCTGAGGAGATATGTCTTAAGCTCATTATACCAAGCCTGAGGGGTTTGTTTAAGACCATAAAGAGCTTGACGTAATTTGCAAACATGAGTAGGATGAGTTTGGCTTACAAACCCCGGTGGTTGAACCATGTAAATATCTCCCATAAGAGAGCCTCGAAGGAAAGCATTGTTAATCTTAATTTGACGAAGAGACCACCGATGGCTTATAGTAATGAAGAGCACAGTTCGAACTATAGCGGGTTTGACTACGGGGCTAAAGGTTTTAGTATATTCAAGCCCTAGTCTTTGGTGAAACCCTTTAGCCACAAGACGAGCCTTATGACATTCAATGGAGTCGTCGGGATTAAATTTGGTGCGAAAGACCCATTTGCTTCCAATTAGATTTTGAGATAGAGAAGGAGTAAGATCCCAAGTATTATTTTTTTGGAGAGCATCATATTCAAGTTTCATGGCTTGACGCCAAATAGGATTGCAAAGGGCTTGAGTGATGGTAGTGGGGTCGTGTGAAACATCTTGAACTGTGATTATGAGATTGAGATTATTGATGGGTTTGCGAATATTATTCTTTAACCGGGTAATAGTTGGTTATGGAGGGAGAGGAGTGGTGGCAGCCACAAGATTGGGTGGTGGGGCCACCACCCAATCTTGTGGCTGCCACGGGGGATGGCTACTGATGCCATCACGATGAGGGAGGCAAAGGAGTAGTAGTGGGCGACGTAGTAGAGGAAAAAAAATAGGTAAAGGAAGAGCACTCCAATGATTAGCATCCATTGTTTGCGGTGTAGCAGTAGG
>JANVCL010000214.1:10992935-11017282 GCA_026546855.1 Erythroxylum incrassatum | reverse complement strand
CGAACTGAACTCTATCCATTATCATCCCTTGGTGACATTAAAGATTATGGATAGAATTTAAGATGAGTTTGGAGTTAAAGACCCTGATGCGTTTGTATGCTTTGTGAAAATTAGAGAAGTTTTTTTATTGGAAAGATTTGAACTTGAAACTTGATGCGACAATATATGATTTTGGGACTAAGAAATCGCAATGAACGTGAGAGTAAAAAAACTTGGGGAAAAAAGGAAAATTGATTGAAAGGTTGTTGAATAATGATGTGATTCAGTTTTTGTAGTCAGATGTTAATAAATTTGCAATCTTTAGGTCAAGAGAGTTGTTCCAATGTATGTAGAGTAAGAATTTTAATTTTATTAGGTAATTTTGTTTAAAAGCTAATTATTGACGGTTTTTATTACCAAGCTAAATGGAGGCTGTACTAGAACAAATCTATCCATCTATTTCTCTCACTTACGTCACCAACTTCGTTTTTTTTAATTTAAAGACGGGGCTAGCCGGTAGCTGCCAATGCTACGGAATCGCAACAGTGAGGAGACCGAGACCCACACTTTCAACTGGATGCCCTACCTGATTTATTGTGGGACCCACTTATTATATATTAGATATGTTAAAACACTCTTTTTCTGAAAAACCAAACCTCTTGTGCTCACGATGAAATGACCAATGTTTTGCTATAGGAAATACATAATTCCATACGCCGAAGCTCTACAAACTAACAGAAAAAGAAACATGTCTACCACACCACTGTCTGTCCGTCACTGTACAGGAAGGAAACATAGAAGAAAAGTATAATATTTTGGTCAAATGAAGTAAATGGACGTCTTAGGTGCTCTTCTGAGCATCCGCCCCAACGCCAGACGGCCCACCACCTCCGTATATGACATATCTTGGTGATGAATATCCCATAAGTCGATGGAGTGGCGAACCTCCAGTCTGCCGCTGTTGAGGAGAACCTTTCCTTGAAGCGGTTCCAGCAGCATGCTTATGCTTGTTTTGAGGCACATTTTTTTGAGTTGGAATGTCGTTGAATGATGAATGTTCCTTGTCTCTGGTGGTGGTGGAGTTGCTTTTGCAGACAGTGAGTCCATCATCGGAACATGACATGAGTTCTGCGAGCTGATTGTCACTTTCACCCAATATCCTCCTCCTCCTCCTCCTCCTAACAGTAGTCGTAGCACTATTAGCGTCATCAACCTCAGTTGGTGGAGGAGCTTCGGTGCTTGCCATGTAAGGAACTAGCTGAGATCCGTTAACAAGAGTAAACTTAAGTGTCTTAGAACAAGTACAACATATCACCCTATGGCACCTTCTTTTAATGAGGAGAAAATCTGAAGGTAGATGGAGCAGACTTTGGCAATGAAGACAAGTTATAAAAGGAGCCCCGCCTGCCATAGGCCTTATGTACCTCTTAGCAGAGTAATGTTTCTCCCTCAAGTACTTCTTCACCTCGTGATCTCCATGGTTCTGATTCCCAGAATTGACTCTGCGGCTATAATATGCAAGTTTGGGGTTCATGTGTCCTAAGTGACTCGAGGAAGAAGAGCGATGCAAGTTAGTGTTAG
Organism: Erythroxylum incrassatum; assembly: GCA_026546855.1. Taxonomy (NCBI): domain Eukaryota; kingdom Viridiplantae; phylum Streptophyta; class Magnoliopsida; order Malpighiales; family Erythroxylaceae; genus Erythroxylum; species Erythroxylum incrassatum. The sequence goes on along the minus strand of JANVCL010000214.1, from coordinate 11,015,722 downwards.
GGTGGAGACTACATGACCCTCTGTTACTACGCAAGCCAGAGGGAGGCACTTGGGCTGATCGCTGCCACTCAGTAGGACAGCAACACAACGAATGATCAATTTGGCGCCTAATATTTATTGCCTCTGCTGAGAAAGGTGTTCTCCAACGTTTGTTCTGGAGAGGCCAATTGTTTAACTCTCTCACTCTAGGAGCATAACCGTAGCAATTATAAAAGATTTCCTCTGCGGGACACTCACCAACATTATAATCTTGCGCAGTTCTAATAGGCAACCCTCTGTTTGTTTTTTCATTTGAGAAAGCAACTCTGGTAAGCTGATCCTGCAATTCGTGAACAATTCTTAACAACGTCAACTTCTCCTGTTCAGTGCATGCAAGCCTGTCATATGAACTGGAATGGACCTCATTACCCAATCGGTTGGAGGGACCACCAGCTTCATAGTCAGCAGCCATATTCCCTTGACACAAAGGCAGTTTTGATTGACCATCACCTTCTTGTAATCTTCTCCAATCTGCAACTGGACGGCGAAGTCTTACTGGATCCCTGTCATTTTGTGTCTTTTCAGACAGATATGATGGATAATTTCTCAACATAATTTGCCTTTGCAAAGTATCACTTGCAAGTTTCTTTTCCCTTCTAAGTGTCTCATCAGAAGTAGCATGACGGGCAGGTCTATGCGTTCTTCTGTATGAATGTTTATGTTGACTGGACAATTGATCGTCAGTTCCTTCACATGAAGAGATACCATCATCATAATAAGCACGTGAACTTTTGGTGGTTGGGGATTTAGACAAATCTACAAGGGTACCGCTAAGTTCAGAGCTAGGATTCACAAAATCTGTTGCTTCAAATGTATCTGGGGACCTTACACCTCCAAACACATGGTGAGTACTTTCCTCGGGGTTCTTCAGCTGTCCATTGGGCGAATCAAAAAGGATCTCTGATGGAATACTTGCTCCTGCTGTCCTATTACTTACATTTGTATCAGCTAACTTCTCACGGTGAGGTTTTCGAAAATGAGAATCAGAATTGTCATCTGACTCTACTAAGGCTTTTTCTTCTGCAGATGGCAAGCATTCTTCATTGAATTCTGCTGAATTGTCACTACCAAACAGGACAATCTCTTCACCCCCATGATAAGCAGGTTCTTTTGATAAGTAAACTTCATTGGCAATACTAGGTTCTTCAGAGCTGCAACCCAAAGGCTTGTTTTGCTGATTCCGGTTAGTCGGGCTTCCCTTTGAGAGATTCACAACCCCAGGAATGAGATTATCACATATCTGACGTTTATTTTTGTCACCCTCGTTATGATCTTCATTTGACAAGTTTGAACTTCCAAGTTCCCGGTCACTTAAATAAGCAGCTTCATCTTGAACACTTCTGTTGTTTTGCTCTTCATCTGTCAAATTTACGCTGCTGAGCTGCTCAGTGTCCCAACTATCCGATTTCATTTGCTTGTTTGAATTAGTATGGTCCAGTGAGCATTCCTCTGAGTAATGAAGAACAGCTTCATGACTAGAGCTGGTAGACTCCTTGTCTTTATAAGCACAACCAAAATTATCATTCTGAGGGGCATCCTTACCAGTTTCGTGAAACTCCAACGCCCTTTTGGCCTTGTTCCTCACACCTTTGGCTATATGAAAGCGAAAAACTAATTATGAACTTCAGAAAAGTAGACTCAAAGGGGAAGTGGACTCCAACTAAGCAAGTGCGGACAGCAAAGGAAATAAAGCCCTGGGGAATTAAGAACGAAATGAAGCGTAATATGCAAAAATATAAGAATTTAAACGTCCATATGTATGACAACCGACCATTTACTCGATTTCTAATGTCAAGAAAACTAATCAATCCAAATAAAGGTAGTGAGAAACAATATTCAAGTGGCAGCAGTTCACAGGAGATTAAGATCATAAGAATTGACAAAGCATATTAGTTCACTTCTTAACTGGAAATAGCTAGCTTGAGGTGAGCAAACTGTATAATGTCGTCCTGCATCCCCTATGCTTAATTAATTTAGAGGGATAAAAATAGAGAATTTTAGACATGCGTACCTTGCAGACGCTTTCCACAGCCACCACATTCATAAACAGGAATGTCCGGCAATTCAAGAAGAATCAGCCTACAATTGGGGCATTTAACGAGTCGAATCTTGGCAGTCCCTGCAGTTGTCATGATCCTCCTCCTTTATATATAGGTCTGGTCTGAAGGTTGGGGGCCTTCGATCTAACTTGCTTTCTGATAATGATATTAAGTAAATAAACGTGAAGTAGATTCAACCATCACCGTACACAGAGCTAGCTATAATCGAAGCGAAGAGACTATACACCACCTTCTATCATGAGCAAAAACAGAATGAATGCTGCAAAGAGCTAGTAACTAAATTCAGCGATCACCATGTGCTTTTGAAGCCTTTCTTAGAAACATTACTCTCTTGTTCTAACTAAGAAGAAAAGCAAACAACTTTGTGTAGTACAAGCCAATTCAAACTACAAAGCAACGAAAATATAAGAAGCAGGTATATCGTTAACATCCTCTTTTAGTTGGAGAAAACTGCAAAACTAGTCATGAAATTTTGAAATTTGAAGGGAAAACAAATATTTCGGAACTGTACAGAAGCTGCTGAAATTAAATTACAAGCCCGATGGTAGATAAAAGCAATCTGGAATAGAAATAAGAAAAAGCGTCATTTAGGCTATTAACAAAGAGAGAATTATAAGACAAGCATGTAACTTCTAATACGATAGAATGTTTAAAAGCAAAACAATTAGAATCAAACCTTTGATATGTTGCAGTCAGATGACTTCCTTCTCCTTAACCTTGTTGTGGCTGTCGTGGATCAGATCACCATTCTGTTACACACCGCCCAAGAGGCCCTCAATCTGATATCTCTCTGTCTTAACAAGCCATACAGACTAGCGATTCAAAACTAGTTTTTATGATTAAGAAACAGAAAAGGAAAGGAAAGAAGGCAAGTCTCAATCAACAGATGAATGTTCAAGAAATGGCAAAATGAAACATCTGCTCTTCTTCTTCGAAATTGTGGGGGAAGAAAATGTTTGTATTGGCGTGTGTGAGAGACGAGAGGGAGGGGGGGAGGGAGTAGAAAGCACTTAAAGCTCAGCCTCCTCCTACTTCACACGTCATATGTGGACACAACTTGTTTTCTTCGACTCCTCCCCACGTCTTCATTATAATTTAATTTCAGTGTTATTATTAAAAAAGGCACAGAAACATTTGATTTGAGTAGTATGTAAGAATTTCAGACAGACTTAATTACACCCCATAAGCAAAAGAAAAGTTTAAAGTCATGAACTTCTGACTTTTCAATAATGACTTTTGAATGAGGTTGTCAATCCTGCCAGCTGTAATATGCCACGTGTAACTTCTTCCAACATCCCCCGTTAGACCGTTCAATCCGTCCAGAAATTCCACCTTTCACCGTCAACTCGGTTTGGATTTTCTCCCTAGACTTCAATGTTTTTTTTGTTTTCCTTTTTATTTTGTATTTTATCTCTTAACTTAAATTTATTTTCTACCTCAGTCTTTTAATTATTCAATTCTTCAATTTCATTAATTACTCCATGCATAATTTTATTTTAAATTGTGTTTAACTTGAGTTCTGATAATATGGCATAAAATTTTTATGAAAATATTAATAAAAATAGAATAAAGTGACTAACAAGATTTTAAATTTAATTCTAATTATTTAAAGACTAAACTAGAATCTGTGCTTTATTAAATTTTATTGTCAATTTTTTAAGTCTTCGATCTTAAAATTTAGATGAGAAATTTTAAGATTCTTCTCTTGGAATTTTGGAAGTCTTGGCTTCCATTATTGACTAGAATTTAAGGGGGGGCCTTTTGTGGCTCTGATTCTTAGCTCGCCCCTCATCCATAATCTCCTAAAACTAAATCCCATAAAATGCACAATTCATAACATATAAGAATATTTTGTAAGTCATTACCATGACCATGACCATCACCCAAATTAAGAAAAGAAAAATAAACAGTGCCGTATAATTTGATACCACAAGTATCCTTTTACTGTCTTTTTTGCGTTCCCTTTGGTATGCCTATTATATTCAGCTAGGTGATTAAAGAGTGAAGTCAATCTTCGAGATTTTTGTTGATTCTTTATTGGCCAAAAAAAAATCTTCGAGATTTTAAGAATTGACTTTCTAGATTTAAGAACCTGTCCGAGGACCACTTTTAACCATAAAATGTAAAGACCACTTCATCATGGCAATGGAGGAAGGAAAACACGCGCAGCAATATCATGTCCAGTCTTTGTTTATTACTTTAATAATAAAATTTTAAACAAAGGCTGAATTGTCATCCTTTTGGAGACTTCCCCCGTGGACCAGGGCATGGAAACAGGAAACCCCACACCGTAGAAAAGTGAGACCAAACGATACCACAATTAAGATGACCTTATCAAGTGGTACCAGCCTTGCCGCCAAAGAAATAATTCACTACTTAGCACCCATGCGTCAAGGTTTTGAGCATAGATTTGTTTGTCTTTGAATCTTGGTCCTTACACCCCCATGATGACTTATATTGCAATTGATTGTTATGATTTTAGTTACAGCATGGCAGGTCCCAGCTAAAGTTGGACAAATATCAACAAGGCTGGTCAGCATTGTAGTTCCTTACAGTACACCAATCTACCTCATGAATTGCATCATCAAGCTCATTAAAGGTCTAAAGAGTATACCGAGTTTTCAACCATACACAAACAGAGACCAGCACCTTAATACCCGACTAATTAATCAACGAAAAACTTTTGAGGATTTTATGAAGCCATTACCGTTTGCTGCTTGTATCCCACAAATGCTTGGTACAGTTCTTTATACCCACTCCTGTAATGATCCAGAGAAAAACAAAGCTGCCTTATTGCCTCACGTTTTTCTTCAGCCCCGTTAGAAATCTCAACTTTCTGCCTATTCACCTCACCCTCTAACTCCTCTACTCTCAACCTTAATTCATCTACCTGTTTCTGCCAATGTTGAGACACACCAACAAGATCCTCATTCTTTATTCGCAACTGCTCGGCCATTTCTGCCCTCTGATTGTCCCTGGAATCCAAATCTGCAATGAGTGTGCTTACCTTAGCATTCATCTCATCTTTAGCTGCCATCAGCATATCATAATTGAACTTTAGATTGTCCAAGTTCTTATTTAAAATCTCCACTTGCCCTTCTCTTTCAAGGAGTTCTATCTTCAGTTGGCTCACCTCCCGCTGCAAATCAATCTCCCGAGATTCATGCAACCCCTTCATTTCCGTTTTCTCATCTTCACATTTCCGTAATTCTTCCTCCAGAGTTTTACTTGTTTGTCCCAATTTCCCGAGCCTCTCCTCCAACAATTTTTCCTTGTCTAACAAAACACTTATATCATTCTCCAGTCGCAACTTCTGGTCAGAGAAATTTTCCTGCGTCTCACACAGTGAAAGATTTAATAACCTCAACTCATGGTCACGATCAGCAATGTCTCTTTCATTCTGTAATATAATATCCTTAAATTCCATAACCTTGTTACTCTCCGACTCAAGCTTGGCCTGCAAAGTAGTTAAATCCTCTTGTGCCATCTTAATCTGACCCTTTAACGCAGATGTATCCTCAACTACTTGTTTCTGCAGCACCAATACTTTACTTTTCTCCGCATCAAGCTCAACTTCCCTCATTTCGATTTCTTTATGTGCTGATTTTAGCTGAGCTTGCAAAGTCTCAACAAGTTCCTTAAGATATGCACTTTTCTGAAGCTCGCTCTTCAGCCTTGTAACTTCGTTTTCTGAAAGCTGGAGTTTTTGCATCAAAACTCTCACTTCTTCCTCATTCTTGGCAATTTTCCCAAGCAATAAGTGACCAGTTCCTTCTTGCTTAGTGTCCAACATGCTCTCCCCATTGTCTTCTGCATCCAATTCGAGTTTCTGTCCCAGAAACGGAAATTCAGTACCCAACCCGACAATCTTCTGGTGGAGTTTCTTTTGATCGGAGTTCACTGGGAGGCTAAAGTAGATATCACCAGAGGAGTTGATTGCTTGTATCTCGAAGTCTGACACTGGTGAAGATGAACTGGAACGTCCCCTCAATGAGACATCGGAACTATGATCATCAGACTTGTTTAAATCAAAATTTCCAACACGATCAGGCGTCAATGGTGGGGAGACAGGGCTACAGCCAGATTCAGGATTCAAAGCAACCTGGAAATCGAAAACCATAAGACTGTGAACGCCCAGGACGGATCAATCTATGCAATATAATTTTGCAAATTCGACTAACTAAAGCTGGTGCCGAGTTTCAGATGGCTTACCGTAGATGACATTTCTTGATCGAGAAATTCGAAGCCCTCCTTCAACGATTTGCTCAATACCTGAAAGCAACAAATTCAAGAGTTCACGTTTCACTAAAGCACACACTCAGTTTCACATCGCAGATTTACAACGAAAAGCTTAAAATCCTTTGATTAATTTAACAAAACTAGAAAGATCAGTTTACAATCATTATCATGATCTAAATATAGGCAATCTAATTATCAAAATGCTTACAGTCTCGAGCCATATCATTCGTTTGGATTACGATGTTTGCAGCTCCGTTTCAGTTACCTCTTTGTTAATTTTCCTAGGAATTCGAGAATGATAATAACAAATATGCATATTCATTAATCGGAACCACAGGATTAGTAATAATACCCAGCATTAACATAATGATAACGATTACTCTCAGGGTGCAGGCATTTATGATGTCTAAACAATTGATAAAAACAGATCAATTAATTGCATGCGCATCCAAGATTTAAACAAGAAATGAAGCGTGAGACATTCAGATATAGAAAAAAGGAGAGTATCAATAACAACTTAGGATCAATTTGGACGGAAACAGAGCAAAGAATAGAAAAATAGTCTACTGACCTGCGTGTGTGTCGAGAAGATTCAAAGGAAAATTGGAAACTGGTAGTAAAGCGTTGGCAGGGTATGAAGATAATGGAAGAGAGAAGAAGACAGTGAATTGGTGTGGTTTGTGCTGTTAGGTAAAAGGATATTATGCATAACAATTAACACTAGAAGACAAAAACAAGAAAAGTTGGTATGTCCAGATGGAGGGAATGCGACACATACAAAATTTCAAAAGACTGCCGAATTTGCCGCCTTCCATTTTCACTTTTTTCAAAATTTAAACTCATCCAACGTTTACGTTCTACTCGGCCCAATAACATGTGTTACTCTGTTAATAGGTAATTAAGATTGAGAGAGCACAAAGTAACACGCGAAGACGAATTAGCTACCTTATGACCCAATAAATGTCATCATCTTGTTGCGATCACGCCCTTTTGCCTACTTTCTTCCCCATTTTTAGTTATGTATTCAAATAATAACTTAGAAAGTAAAGTATACGATATTGGTATTAAACATTATTTTAGATTATTTTAAAAAATTATTCTTTTATTATAAAATTTATGATTGAAAGTAAATTTTATTTTTAATATTGGAGCCCAATTTTAAAATAAGACTTTAAAATTTGAAAATGTTTAAAAATATATATTAATATTTTAAAATATGTTTAAAATAACCATCTTTTTTTTAATTTTAAGGGCCTTATGTGAATCATGTCAACAGCTAATATAAACAAATAAATTATAAATTAATTTGGGGATATATTGTTTCTTTTATAACTTTAACTTGTTAAATTACTTTCGGAATTTGTCTAGACCCTCACTTTGCCTATCCTTCTTCTCCTTGTTTGTTGTCGCAACCTCCATCTTTAGCATGATCTCTTTCTGTCTTCCTTTTATGTCGTGATCTTCTCTGTAGCATGACTGTCTTACTCTGAACCTCTTCTCATATCGTGATTGTGGGATAAGAATAATACACCAAAACTAAAGTATACCCCAACGTTTTAATAAAGTATTGTTCACTTTTTTTTTCTTTTATCTGTTCATGCTATGGGTGTGTTTGGTAAACAGCGTTTCAACTATTTATTAGTTGTTTGACTTGAATGAGATGTTTGACCTATATTAAAAAGCTTTTCAGGTTTCAACAGTTTCGTAAAACAGTTTCGTAAAAAGCTGGTTGAGTTAGCTAATTCAACTCAACCAGCTAAACAATCAAGATTGAACATGCTTATCAAGTTGCTATGATGAGAAGGTTAATTGGTTCTTCAAAAGATGTAATGCACTTTATAATTAACTAATTACTTATAAAGTGCGTTACATGTGCTAAAGGAAATCAATCTTCCTTCGTAACTTGGTAGTTTGGCACAATTATACTAGATTTTCAAGAATATGGTTTTGGGAAGCTACACTTGTCATTCCGTATCTATCTAAACAATTCAATCCAAGGAAGAGGACTAGTGCAATGAAACATATTGTACGATAAAGTCACGGTTTCATTAACAGGAAGCCTCCCTGCTATATAATATCGACAATCTTCTCTATTTATAATTAAGTTGATTACGATCACTATTTGTAATGATTCTATCATATAACATAATGGAGCAATATGTACATTGTATCTCTCTATGTAACATTTGCCTCTATTATTCATAATATGGAAGCGCAAAAAGATTTCAATCAGAGAATTGAAAATGGAGGGAAACAAGAATTGAGAAATGTTCCAAAACAATCGAAACAATACCCGATAGCCTCTTTTTAGTACTCAAAAGTCAAATAACAGGACACAAAACTAAATTGTGACAGCTGATTGGCTCGATTGCCACATAAACGAGTGGAGGAGACGACAGAATAGACAGAACACGTAAACTTTTATGGCAATCTCCTGTTTATTTAAAGATTTTAAGAAATAAAATGCAGTGCCGTTCTTGTAACAAATGTGAAAAGGCCGAATGGCTAGGAAGTTGCGTGCTTAGGACTTGGGAGTGGATGACAGCTAAACGTGACCGCTACTCACATTATTTCACATCGTATGATTTCACCACATACATGCCTATCAGCCTCCGCAAAACCACGATAACGTTGACTTCGCCATTGCATCTCATTTCATTTTTTAATGGCTTGAAGTTAACGAGGTAGGTCATATTAATTTGAACTTGGATCGAGTCTTCAGCTCAGTTTTTTTGAAAAATCTGACCTTGAGCTGGGCTTTGATCGTCTAAACTCAACTCGCAGAAACCTTACTCTTAATAAATAAAATGGTGTCATTTTTGCTAAAAATAATGTCATTTTTATATTTTTATTTTAAAAAAATTTAGGTCCAATCAAGTTAAGTTTGGACTCGAGCCGGGATGTCTCGGCCCGATCAAGCATTGGGTTGTGCCCCAACAGTAGAGGTAAGGCAGGTTAGGATTAAGGCGGGCCAACTCATTGTTATCCCTAAACTCATGAATAAAATTTAATATTTAATATTTTAGAAGGTTTAATTATAATTTTAATATTTTTAAAATACTTAAAATAGACCTTACTTAAATAAAAAATTAAATAGGGTTAAATTGTCATCAGTTAACATTACGTATACATTTAAAAAATAGTTAATAAACTCTATGTTTTCGTGTATGTCACATTCAAGTAACATATTTTAAAATTTAAAATTACTAATATTTTTATTATTTTTATTATTTGTTATATTAATTATTTTATTTAAATTTTAACTAAAATTCAAATGTAACTTATTTAAATTAAGAAATTAATTCTTAAATAATTGTAAAATTCTAGTTAAATTTGAATGCGTATCCTCTCTCTAACTTGTTTATGATATCATGTCTCTCTAATTCAACCATATAAGTTTGAATTTCACATTGTTATCTTATCACTTGCAATTTGTTTACTGCTCCAAGTATACATCTTATGTTAAAAGATAACGGCGTCTCCGAATCCAAATATTTATCTTCATTACTCTCTAACCAAACTGCGATACTTGGCCTTCCATTGAAAAAGCAATAGAAGTTTGTTTCACAAGCACTTAAGTGTTAGAAGCACTTTTCAAGTTCACACCAACTGTTTGAAGGTTTTGAAGAAGCTTGGGGAGAAACTAAATCAGATCCAAGTAAACTTATATACAGTTAGGACATTATATCTTAACTCAAAACCTTAAAACAATGGGTTATGAGTCCTATCTTTGTACATAACTCACTTCATGTTTATGTCTCTTTCTGATATGGGATTACTTCACTTGTGAATTTCTAACATCTCTCTCTCCTAAGTGGATCCATCCATATCATATTAGCTCCCCCTCAACCCATAGCCCATGCGAAGCCATTTGAGTCACTCCATGAATCACCCATTTATCTGACCCAAATCCATAAATTTCTATTCATCATACTTCGCCAACCTAGTTATGATACCAATGAAGGGTTTTGAAGGGGTTTGGGGAAAATTAAACATGGATCTAAGTGAGCTCGTATATAATCAGAATATTATATCTCAACCTAAAACCTTAAGGCAATGGGTTATGAGTCTTATTTTGTATATAACTTAATTCATCCTTATGTCTCTTTCTAAAATGAGATTACTCTACTTGTGAATTTCCAACATCCCCCCTTCACAAGTGGATCCATCCATATTCGACTAGCTCTCCCTCAAGCTATAGCCCATACGAAGCCATTTGAGTCACTCTATGAATTACCCATTCATTTGACACAAATCTACGAATATCTATTCATCATACTTCACAAACCTAGTTCTAATACCAATGAAGGGTTTTGAAGGGGCTTGGGGAAAATTAGACCTGGATCTAAGTGAGCCCATATAAAACCACGACATCATATCTCAATCAAAAACCTTAAGGCAATAGGTTATGAGTCCTATCTTTGTATATAACTCATTTCATGGTTATATCTCTTTCTGATTTGGGATTACTCCACTTGTGAATTTCTAACACCATTGTACTAGATTGTCATTTTTAACTTTAAACAATTTTCTGCGACCAACAGGAGAACCAACTTAAGTATATCCTTCAACCAAAACTTTGACACTATTGCTACTGATTTCTCTTTTGCGTGTCTCACTCTTGTTAAAATTTGTTAGTCTCTTTAGTATGGATCTACATAAACCAAAGCCATTGGTTTTCCCAGGTAAGTTTTGGCTTTTTGAGAAGGTGAAGATTGTTTCTGAATCTTAAAAGAGATTTTCAAGTAAAAAATCTATAGCTCTTGTAGGGATAAGGAAAACTAAATTGGGACTTTTACAGGGTTTCCTGGCTAGAGACTTAAACTTAAAGAGAGGTTTTTTTAGGGGCTTAGAGCGTTGGTAAACGAGAAAAGGCAAGCATTTTTACAAAGAGGAGAGAACCTCTAGATTCAACTAGGAATTTTGGTTTAATTAAAGTTTCACAATAATTTAGGAATTTGTTTAATGATTCAAATAAATTACATTAAGAATTTTATATTTCCAATGATTGAAGAAGATAATCTTGAAATTATTAATATTTTAATTAATTTAATTAAGATTATAAAGAAGTTCCTTGAAACATATGAGTTGCCATCCCCTTTTTTGATTGTCTAGATTTGGTTTCTGTCTTGTAATTCCCTACATGCTCCCTATAAATTATGCCCTAATTATTAGTGCTCATCTTTTTTTTACTTGTCTTTGCTTAAGGTTCACTGGGTTTGCAGGATTTGTTTTTGTTACTCTAGTCCTTGATTATATGGATAGCCTTCAAACCAACTTAAAGATCAACTTACATCCCCGATTGGTACTTCTTTATAACATATTAGGTCTATGGATTTTTATGTTTTCCATTATTTCTTATGTCAATGATTATAACTACTTCTTTCCGTTAACTACGACACCAGCTAATTTTTAATCTCCAGTTGTAATTGTAATTTAACTTTCCGATAATCAATCGTTCAATACATCCCTGTTAAATTTTTTAGGTTCTTATTTTTTTCAAAGAAACCCTTATTGATTTCTTTCTTTCCATAACTTACATATTATATTGTTTATTAACAATCTAAGTATTATGAAGTCACTAGTGTTTACGAGTTTCTGCTTTATTGTCTGAAACCACTCTATTACTTCCTTCATAGTTGAGGGAACAATTTGCAGGTCGAATCTTGCTAGCATACTTTTCCAAATTATGGAAGAATAGTCACAAGTGAACAATATATAATCCCTAACTTCTGGATAGGATCGACATGGAATACATAGGTTAGAACCTTTCCAAGGCATCTTATCTAATGTAAGGAACCTATTTTTTATGGTCATCTATAATATGATTGAGAGCCTAGGGACATTATTCTTGAAATAAACCAACTTACCCCACTTAACTTCATTAGTGCTTGGAGAGAAAAGGGCTGAACAAGAGGCGTCTGTGAAACTTTCTGAAGGCCCCCTAAGCCAAAACTACCTTGTTAGTTTTAGATTAATTCGGGGGGGATAGTTACGAAAATGAGGCCTGAAACCTATCAATCCTCTTAAAGGACAGAACCATTAATTATTCATTATCACTACTTTGACCTTTGCTATCAAAAGAAAGGGGTAATTTTGAGCATTGAAGGAAGGTTGGAGATATAGTGGTCCCAAATCTTTCCAGTTATCAAACCAAAATTTGATTTGTTCCCCTTCCCTGTTATGGACTTGCATTTTTTTCCCCATTATCTCTCGTAGAGTCAAGATAAGTTTAGTACGTAGTAGCTGAGGAGTATGAAATAGTTTTATAGTCCAAAAATTAAAGCCTCTAATATATTGCTTATTCATCTATTTCACCTACAAGGATTCTTTATTGATAAACAAGCTCCAATTCCTCTTTGCCACTAAAATCTTTTATATGGCTCTAATTAATGTTATGCTCAATTCTCCTTATGCTTTGGGCAAGCAAGCATCTTTCCACTCGACTTTAGGTATCTATCTATTGCTCATTGAGCCACTCTGTAGGTAGTTCCTGAATATTTTTTCGATGTCCTCAATGATCTTGATTATTATAGCCATACGAGAACTCTAATATGTATGCATGCTCCCAAGAACAGAGTTTATTAATTGCGTCCTTCTTATATAGGATAAGATTTTGGATATCTAACTACAAGTCCTATTCAAAATAACATCAAAGAGTGGTTAATTTAAAAGAAGTGAGTTATGGTAAGATATTTAAAAGGAGTTTTAGCCAGTTAGAGTGCTAATGCTTGTACCAAAACTTGTTCCAGTGAGGTAATGGTTGCTGATATGAATATATAGCTTTTAATTTTGTTGATGTGAAAGCTTGATATCTCTGTAAATTGTTTTAAATAGTGTAAAAGAAGTTACATAGAGAATTTGTTAGCCGCATACAATAATAATAAGTCATCTATAAATGATAGAATAAATAACTTGGATTTCCTGCATTTGTGATGATATTTGAATGGATTCCATTGGATATTAATGGTTATCATTCTAGTAAGGGCTTTTACGGCTAGAGAAAATAAATAGGGGGATAAAAGGTCTCCATATCTGATCCCTTTCCTTCCTTAAAATAGCTTTGTAGCCTTACCTTTTACCATAATAGTATAAGAGTTTGTTATAATGGATTGAGCCACCTAATTGATGAATTTTAATGGAAACCAAAAAGCTTATAAAGAGTGAATGATGGAGTTCCAATCTAGAGTATTAAATGATTTGAAAAAGCCAATCTTTATTAAGCAACTTTTAATAAACTTTGTGGAATGTTAATCATTAAAGATTTGCTAAGCTAGTAACATATCTATAAGTAGAAATTATAGTACATTTTACACCCTTATTTTATATTGTTTTAAATTATTTATATAGCACATTTGGGTAAATTATTGCATTTTCTTATTAATTATTCAAGTTATTTAATTTTATATTTTATTTCTAAAAAAAGGATAAATTGTACTAAATATTTTTCTTGAAGGCTTGGTGGAACCAAAATGAAGTTCAAACAAGAAAGTCCAGCAAAAAGAACCAACCCGCCATGCAAAACGACACACTCCAAAAGGCTAAAGATGAAAAAAAGTGCAAGAGCCAATGGAAAAAATGATAGCAATAAAAAGAAGCTACTAGGAGGAACAAAACAGTAACACATCAAGAGCAAAACACAGAGTGCAAAGAAGCAAGAGCAAAAAACAAGTAGCCCATCACCCAAAAGAGAATAAAATGCAATGTCCAAGAGGAGAAAATGCAAAATCCAAAACGATATAGCTAAGGAAGAAACACAACCCAGCAGATGAGAAGCAAAATAAAATGTAGCATAGAAGAAGAATCTAGAATAAGCAAAAATATTGAAGTGGTAGAGAAGAAAACAATGCAACAACTGGAAAACATAAATAAAACGCACATTAGAAGACAAAACCAAGAAGCTGGAAAATGCAACAAACATAGAAGCAACAGAGAGGAGTAAACAAACGATAGAGCAGAAATATCTCTTCCAACATCTTCATCCATATGAAAATCTATTTTGAAATGGCTTATCTCATCAAAATGACACAAAAAAGTAGAAAATCAACTCCACATTCATTTGAAATTTTAAAAACATGCATTGTTTGAAGTGTCTCGTGAGGCTATAAAAAGGCAGTAGTGTAAGGAGAAAAAAAGAGAGTTCTCTGAGTGATTCTATCTTCCAAGCCAAGTTGAAGCTGGGAAATTATTATGAGGGGTGATTAGGGTGAAAAGGAATCAAATCTCACCTGTTTTGAGCTGGTTCAAGGTTGATGGAGGGACGTTTTGGACCTTCAGGGCTAGTATAAGTTTTGAAATTGAAACACGATAATGAGTTTTTTTGAACCCTAATTCTATTTATTTATGATTTTTCGTGTTTTAATTAATTAATTGCTAAATTATAGTTCAATTATGTGGTTTTGATTATTTAGGATATTATTTTAAAGAAATTGATTACTGAGTGGATTTAACATTTATGTAATTGTTGGAGTTTTGATGTCAAATTTTGGTTGTTGATTGTGTTTCTTTATGTGTTGATCTAAGAGTAAAAAGGAGCAAGTAGAAACTGGTCGGTTGGTTTTCTACAATTATTTTGTTAAATGTCTTGGATTATCTTGGATATATCAAAATTGCATGACTAAACTAAAATTCAAAACTTGCTTGTTCATTTATAAATATTTTGATTTATATTTATTTCTTCGATTCGTTTTGAACACCAGACACCCCCCTCTTTTTATTTACGTATTAACTTAATGTGATAGTTAAGATTAAGTTTATCAAAGTCTAACTCATCCTTTTTTGTGATCTTCAACTAACCAGTTAGTTTATTTTCAAACACTTTATTTCATTCATCTTTCATTTACTTTGAACGCACATATTTTTAGTACAACTCAATAAGATAAAATGAAAAATAGAGATATAATAGAACAACCTTTTATTGATTTATAATTTATTCATAAAAATAATATGAAGGACTTGGTTAGTTTAACTTGAAGTGCTCTATAATAATCAATCTAGAACTCTCAACTTGAAGCTTTTAATAAGAAAATTTCCATAAAGCTCTCAACTTAATCTTACAAATGATTGAATGTATCTAATATTCTTAATTAGTTACAAAGGATACGTTTATATAAGTTTACAAAAACTTAGGAATAAAATAAGCTAAACTGTCTACTTTCTCTAATAACTCATTAAGTTAATGGAGAGCTAATACTTCTTCTACTAACTCACCAAATTAGTAGAGTTATGCCTTTTTAACCATTAACTCCACTTACTATATAAAAACTATGAATATGAAAGATACTCACTTCATTATCACGTCATCTCATCACTTTTTTCACTACTTCAAAAAGTGTTATCACTTTGTAAGGTAGTGATCCATTTTCTTTGCATCCACTATTTCATATTCTTTTCATGTTTTATCACATCATCACTCTTAAAGACAAGTGTCTTAATGAGCTTTTGGTTAATCATTTTGAGCCATGTGTCATTTCTAAATCATATGTGTAGCCTTACAATTGGTAAAATGTGTAGGCTTAAAATGAGTGACATGTGGGGCCTAAATTAAGTGACACATGGACCAATAGAATAGTAACATATGGACCAACAAAAGGATAACATATGTACCAATATAATGGTGACATATAGACCAATGGAATGGTAACACGTGGATTAGTTTGACCTTCTTGAATTTTCTAGAGAAAATGGATAAAAAGGCAATAGAAGTGAGAGTGGAGGTCGACCATAAGGTTAGAAGAGAGAAAAAATGAAAATGAGAAGAGAAGGAAAGAAGAAAGGGAAAAGAAGAGAAGGAAAGAAGTTATCAAGGTAAGTTGAAATTCTGGTTTCAATTTTATCTTTCTCTTTTGATCTGTCTTTCATATCCTTAGAACACGAATTTGAAGAAACTCAAAGAATGAAAGTTGTAGATATATGTCTTAGCTTGATCTCTGTGAAAGTGGCTTGAAAAAATAGTGACTAAAGCTCGATTTATGCTTGTTTTCGTAATAATGCCTGTGATAGACCCCTGTGTAGGAATCTTGTATTATTTCCTGAATTTTGAGGACCTTAGAGTCTGAATTAGTGAAAGTATAAAACATGAAAAATGATTATTGATTTCTTATTAATGTTTTTATAAACAATTTGGTTAGGAGATGTCTTAATAATGATTTATTAAAGGTTGAGGATTGGTTGCCAGTCTGTTTCTTACCAGAAATAGGATAGAATTTGGATGGAGATTATATTTTAAAGGGAGATGTTGTTTGTGTAATTCTTAGATATATTAATAATAATGGAAGTCTAGTTTCATGAGGCAGAAAAAACATGGCATTTGGATCTTTGCAGAGAGAGTTATGATTAGAAGAAGATAACTTGTTCCTAAAGGAACATTAGGAAGAAAAGGAGGTGAACATTGCACTTAAGAATAGGTTAGCTTGACGGTTAAGGAGACATTAAGCTAAATTAGTAAGTGAATTATTGACCAATTGACATATGTTAGAATAACATTTATGATAATTAATTAGGATGAATTTGGTTGTGGTGTTGGTGTTGAATGTGTGTTGGCAATCTAATGAATGGATAGGTTATCTTTTATTTTGATTTAATGCTTGAAAGACCATAATTTGTTAACTACAAAATGAATGATTTGAATTGGAATTAGAGATGAATTAATTAGGAATTGAAACATCTTTAAGGTATAATTGAGGTATAATTGATGAACTATCTTGAAGGTGTCAAAATTTGAAAGAAAAATGGAAGGAAAGTGGAGGTGAACTTTCGGTTCACCCATCCCACGATCGTGGGAATTGTATTGATTACATTCCACGATCATGAAAATTCTTGCAGAGAGGAAAAATTATGCTTTGTGTTCTTGTTGAATCATATAAGGATAAGGCACTATACATAGGCGTATTTGGACTTGATTGAGGCTTAAAATGAACTTAGTTTGATGATGAATAAATTGGTTAAGTGTTTGATGAGTTTAGGTTATTAATTGATGTTATAATTTAAGGAATGGAATGTTTGACATCAATGCATATGAATTTGGAAAGTATGAGTTATTAATGGTATAAGGATGTTCCCTTGAATGCAAATGTGATTCAAAGGATATGAACAATGTGAATTATTTATGAATGAATGAGAATTGAGAAATTATGTGAATATAAAGCATTAAATAAGGATTGGCGATCGTATGATTGATGAATTGAGAGTGATCAAACTTACTTAAGGTATAAACCTAATTTCAAATAAGTTATGTACAAGTTATAATGAATGAGTGCTCAAGACTTGTGAATAAAGATACATACCCGAGATAGTCAATTGAACATGCATTGAACATAATACATATACATTTGTAATATTGAGCACTTATTTGATTAAATAAGTTAGTAATGTGTAACTATGTATATTGTATGATATAAAAGCACAAATTGACTGATATCATCTAGATATTGCTGGATCATCAAGGCAATAGCTAATCTGGAGTAAACTGTGAGTAACCTAGATGTGTGATCTTAATTAGATATATACTTTTGTTTGAATTGTTTTTGTCTAATCTTTATATCTATATATATTGAAATGATTTTGATATTATTGTGATATTGATGATTCAGGACAATTGATTGTTTGATAGGAGTTCAATATTCAGGATTGTATTAGGAGTGTTAGCTACGTGTATGTGAATGTGGGAAATAAATGCTTAACTGAATGTTGAAAGCTGGGCTTAGGTCCGACGAATGTGATAAATTAATATGTATACTGGATGAAAGTTATTGCTAGCATATTTTGTGAAATGATGCATGTCATGACTTTGATATGCATGATGAGATAAAGGAGTTGTGACGAGAGTGATCAATGTGAAAAAGAGCTTAAAGCTCATAAATATGCACACAGAGCCATAGACTCAATGATTAATAAGCCCAGTATTCACAACAAGTATGGGAAGTTATGAAATGAGTCCGGTATCTACAACGGATACGGAACAGTTATGAAATGAACCCAGTATTCATAATTGGTACGGGACAGTTAAATAGGAGATCAGTCACAACAAAATAAAAATGAAAATGGAATCTCGTGTGCATTTGCATTCATATCTTTACATGTACCATGTGAATATTTGCAAAGAATGACTAAATTGAGGGATATAATGATATGTTATATTTGTGTACATGTGGATGATATGAATGAGATGAAATGAATGATTTGATTATCTTGAAATGATTATATGAAATGTTTGTATTCATAATGAGATTGTTGAAATATGATGAATATTACGATCAGTTACTAAAATTTGAATGATATGATATATGGGATTTGATTTTGAATGATGTGAGACATTGATTATATACTTGTGATGTTTATGTATGTTTTAGTGAGCACATCAGTGATGGTTCACTCACTGAGTTCACAAACTCATCAAAATTACAACATTGTTTTTCAGGTTCAAGAGAAATCTAGCTAGTCTAGTCGAAGTAACTCTGCATTTGGATATGGGTCAGTGTTGGGATCAGTTGTACCTGCAAATATTTTAGTTATATTTTATCAAGGATTGTATCTTCCAACTATTGCATATTGTACATGTGAATTTTGGAAATGTGATGACATTTGAGACTATATAAGTTTTTGAATAAAAATGGAACAACATGATTATTGGAATGTTTTATGTTATGTGCGATGAATTAAAAAAAATGAATTGATTTAACTGTCTTAACGTGCCATTTTCATAGAGTATGTTCCCGAATATCCTTCGGTATGTCGAGCATATGCTCTATAGGAGTCATATGTTACATTTCATCTATGATCGTTTATATCAAATACTCCTTAGTTAAATTTTAAAGAAAATAATAAGAAATCTCTTTTATTAGCACATCACTTACATGCCATTTTTGCACTCCTTCAGATTTTCTTTTGCATTGACATTTGTTCAAAAGGCTTATTGAATCGAACATAATAGAGTTATTGAGGTAGATTTTTTTCATCGAAGTCATCACCTCCCTTTTCTTAACCATTCGAGACTATGGAGTTGATTCGTTCCTCACTTGCCTTCTATTTTTGACATTCACAAGCAAAGTCATTGTTGTGGTTGTTGTACTGAATTTGGCTTCGGTATAATACAGTATCGATACTGGTCAATACAATTATTATTTTGCATATTTTCTAAAATTATAAAAGATTCCCTAAATTTTATAAAATTTCAAAATACTCCTTTAATGTATCATAATAGCAATAATACTCAATAAAAATTCTACTGAGATGCGAGAATTGGCGAGGTCCAGTAGTATGCAGCATTAGTCCTAACTAGTAAAGAGACTATTTCCAAATAACCCAAATGAATGAATAAAAAAGAGAAAAGAAAAAGAAATTAATATAAAAATAAAAATAAAAATAATATTAATAATAGGAAAAATGAAATCAAATAAAATAACTAATAGATACAAATAATAGTGAAATTACAAAAAATAAAAATGATTAATAATAATAATAATAGTAATAATAATAATAATAATAATAATAATAATAATAATAATAATAATGCGTACTTACCATATAGGCTAACTACAATCGGCCAAAGTTAAAAGATATAGGAGAACTACTAGGATCTCTTAATGAGGGATCCTTAACCTGAATCCTAGCACGTTAAAGTTTTTTTATTGTGGATCATATCCTCGATAAGTTCCAACGTTGTTATATCCTTTTTTATCACCTCCCTTCAATTCTTCTTAGGCCTCCCTACTTTTCTCTTACTATTTGTAAGTAAGATCCTCTCGTATCTTCTTACTAAAGCGTCTGGGTGGTGTCTTCTCTTAATATGTCCAAATCACCTAGCCCTTGTCTCTCTTAATTTGTCCATAATATTCGCTATCTTTAATTTGTCCCTTAATATTACATCCCTTACCTTATCCATTTTAGTAAGGTTGCACATCCAATGGAGCATCCTCATTATAAATTTGTTTGATGGGCTAACACTCCGCCCCATGGCTGGCCTAATTGCTAAATGATAAATTTTGCCTTAAAGCTTGAGTGGTATCTTCTTGTCACACAAAACTCCTGAAGCACCTCTACATTTCAGTCACGCTGATTTAATCCACTAAACTATGTCTTCATCAATTTCTTCATTTATCTAGATGATAAATCCTAAATATTTAAAACACTTCTTTTACGGTTTAGCTTATGAACCAATCTTTACCATTATATCTATAGCCATCCTATATCCCAAAAAGTTACACTCTATACACTCAGTCTTAGTCCTACTCAATCTAAAATCCTTTGATTCTAACGTATCCCTCCAAAGTTCGAGTTTGTCATTTACCTCCTCTTTTGACTCATCAACTAAAACAATGTCATTAGCAAATAACATACACTAAGGTACATCCCCTTGGATGTTCTTGGTGAGCTCATCAATTACTACTACAAATAAAATTATGTTATATAAATTTTGACTTTACTCCAACCCTATTTCAAGGAATCATAATAATAGAAATTTGATATAATAACTACTTCTTTTATTTTATTAGTATTATTTTTCATATATTTCTTATGTAAACAATAACCACATCAATTAAGATAAGAAAAAGATTGCTTAACTGTCATATAGATATAAAACTAAGAATAATATAAAGTAAAAAATTAAGAATTTATAATAGGTGAAATTAATTTCAAATGTTTTCTTTATATATTTCAAAAGTTATTATAATGTTAAATATTTAAATTATATTTGACTAATATATTTAGTTATATAATTTATAATCACTTTCTATATATATATATGGTCAATATGAAATATCTAGATTTTTAAAAATGCTTAAATATTTAAATTATATTAGACTACTATATTTAGTTATATAATCTATAATCACTTTGTATAAGTGCAACTACATAAAAATTTTACTTCACACATTATTATTTGTATCTTTATTACTTATCAAACAAAATTGTAGACAAATTTATTAAGTCATTCCTTTTCATATATAGGTAAATATTATTTGCTTTCAAAAAAACTTAAGTTTTTCAATTTATTCCTATTACTTTTGTTTAAATTACAATTTAGACCAATAGTTGATCAGTATTTTAGGTACTGGCCTATATCAATTGGTACTAACTGAAAGAGTTAATACTGGTCGATACCAAAGTTCAGTATGAAACTCTTTTATTGGAGATTATTTTTTGTTGATACAGTCAGTACCGATTAGTACATTATGATATTTACAAGCTTGAGCAAAGTATGAGCATTTATAAATAGAGCACATAATTTTACATTTTGAATGTTTCTTTGACTTACAACAAGAAGTTTTCCCTACCTTTTATTTGTCATTCTCAAAGCCAATATGTGTTCCATTATTCTTTTTTTCCCCTCTCTGTTGGTTTGAATTGGTGGTGAAATTTGGAGACATACCAAGGCTTCTACAATTGCAATTGCACTAAAGAGATATGCCTATGTCATGATGATCAACCTGCTTCAATAGGTAACTTACGAGAGGAAATAGATCAAATACGACAAGACCTAAAGTCACTCCGCACGAAAATGAAGGAAATGTTTTCAGAAATAATGAAGCATCTACAGCCGTAAATCTTTTTGATTAATAACAAATAGGGGAGAAGAGGAGAGAAAGGAGAATGTAAAAGATAGGGGAAGGAAGAGAAGAAGAGAAGAACAGGAGAAGAAGAGAAGACAAGAGGAGAAGAAGACAAGAAGAAGAAGAAATTTTTCTCAAGTGTATATAGTCTTACACTGTATACTATAGTCGTATACTGTATACTATATTGTTACTACTATAATTATTTGTTATCATCAAAAAAGGAGGAGATTATTAAGTCAAAATGACTTTACGTTCAATAATTTTGATGAAAACCAAATAATAATAAAAGAGGGAAGTAGAAAGCCAAGTGAGACAGAAGTGCAAATTAGAAAAATGAGACGGAAGCAAAAAGCAAAGTGAGACGGAAGTAGAAAGCAAAATGAGACGGAAGCAGAAAGCAAAGTGAGACGGAAACGCAAACTAAAAAGTGAGACGAAAGTAGAAACAAAAGTGAGACGGAAGTGCAAGACAAAAATGAGACGATAGAAAGTGAGAAGGAAGCGTAAGCCAAAAGTGAGACGATAAAATGAGACAAAAGACCCGATACTACGCCAGATGACTAATCAGTTTGAGTTAGTTACAGAACTCAATTGAATAACTGATTCTCTAAAGATCAAGAAACAAGAAGAAAGAAGTAGTTATTAAGAAGCGGTTAAAGATGAAGGCTATAAATATGAGTCGGAGTTGAAGATTGCAGAATTTAGAGATTTTTTAAAGAGTTAGTGAAATTAAAAAAAGCTAGAAATTTCATTGTGCTAAATGCAGACCTATTCTTATCTGTAACAAAGCTTGAAATTTCATTGTGCTAAATGCATAGCTATTCTTATTTGTAACAAAGCTCGAAATATCTTTCAGTTGAAAGAAGAAAAGCAGATAGCCTAAAAAGGTTAAGTGT
>JANVCL010000214.1:10974640-10985787 GCA_026546855.1 Erythroxylum incrassatum | reverse complement strand
TTAATTTTGAACCGTGATAGCCTAAGCACATTTTCGAGAGGAATTTATCCAATTTGATTATCATTTGAATTTTTGTTGATTTCAAATATTCCCAAAATCCAAAAATATTCTTTTATACATTTTTCTTTAATTTTGATCAACTTGCAAAACCCCCAACTTTTTATCAGCTTTTATTGCATTTGTTTGACTTAGGCTAGCTTTAAAACATTTTTCGTTGGTTCTAAGAAGTGAGACAACCCGAGGTTCAGCTTATACTGCAATCTTGGAATTTTTATTTTTGACTGGTTTCTAAGGATCGATTTTAGGATCGAACGACGAGCCGCGATCAATTATCAGTAATGAATTGAACAATATTTTCTGGCTTAAATTCATTCACAACTTTATCAAATATCTTTAACACATTATAAACACTTCTATCAAGCTCAAATGCATCAATAGACTTTAATAACATTATCCCTTTTGAAAAATAAACTAGAAAATTAATAATAGGCTCCTGTCTTCTATTTTTCCAATCATCACGTTTAATTAAACACTCATAAGTAGCCCAAGTCATTCTTCTTTCATCCAAATGACTGTTTATTTCTAAAACAGAGTATCAACATTTCTAATAAGGCCAGATGTATCAATAAACTTCAATAACATTATTCCTTTTACGTAATAAACTAAAAATTTGATAATAGGCTTTTATCTTCTAGTTTTGCAACCATCACATATGATTAAACACCCATAAGTAGCTCAAGTAATTCTTATTTCATCCAACTAATTGTTTATTTCATCAACAGAGTTGCTTAGAAGTTTATATCTATAGTCATCAATTGGAGGAGCTTTATACCCTGGACCTTAAGAAGTAATAACATGTACCATTGGTTGGTAATAATAAGACTATGCAATATTGAATGATATACCTGAATGATACCACCATTTAGCCATTGCTATGCTCACATTATGAGCCACTTCTTTAAATTGTGAGGCATTATAGATTGAAGGATGAGTTTTACGAGTTATTCATAGTGCAAAAAATTAGAAACCTGTCTTATTCTTTTTCTCACATTAAGTGCAACATTACATTCTTATTGGGTAGGAATACCACCTTCAATATCTCCACTTTCATCTTGACCACCACAAAAGGAACTTTGGATACCAATTTTGTAGTTTAGTCATTGCCTTATATCTTTCTCATGCTGATACTCTTTAAGCAAAGTTTTCATTTTTCATTTTTCATTTCACATCATGACTTACTTTCTTACAAGGCTCCACATCACCTTGGATCCTAGCTAAATGTTTCTTTAATCTGATAATTCCCTCATCTTCTAAATGTTTATTATAATATAAATAAATGGTATGGTTCTTTATTCTATGAACCAATCTAGCATGAGCCTAAGTTGAATCATCGAATCTTACTAAAGTGACTAAATTATCAAGAGTATTTGAACTTATCTCCATTTATCTATAAAATAAATGAAGAAATATGCCAAAAGTAAGTTAATAACTTCATATCAAAATAAAGTTATCAAATACTATCATAAAATATGTATTATTCAACTAAAGACAAACACAGAAACACTATTAGATTCAAAAAAAGTACACATAACTTGAACTCTAAAAGCATACATACATCTTATATTCAAAGTCAATTTTCTAAGAATACGTACTACTAACCAACTACTAATGACATGAAAATTTTGAAATAACTTATGTAAAATAACAAGAAGAAATAAAGTAACAACAACTTCTCAACAATCATATGATATAGATATGCAAGTGAATTTCATGAACTTATATAAATGAATTCTTAATAAAATTCAAGAATTAAGCACATTCTATCCAAAAAAATTAAAAAAAATATTAGTATAACTACCATACATATCATTAAAATTTTATCTATAGATACATTAACAACATACATCATTTATTGTATCTTACATTTCTTTGGCAAGAAACAATTTCACATTACAAAATTAACTTCATTATAAAAATTAAAAACATCATTATACTCTTATAATTATAATCTCTATAGATTATGAAAGCAAATCATTATTATAATTTATTCCATAATGATCTCATATAATGAAATCTCAATTATTATGAATTATAGAATAACAAAATCATCTTAAAATATTATTTATTTATTTATTTTAGAATGATACATAAATCTCAAATTTTAACAATATTCCATAATCACAAAATCATCACAAATTTAAACTATAACTTAAAGCCTATTTTTATTGCCATAATCATAAATTCATTCCAAATCCAAATCTAAACTATATTTTAAATCTTATTTTTGTTGCTCTAAACATAATTAAGACACTATTGATTAGTAATTATTAAACACAAGTACACAATATAATTTATAAACTAACTAAATTCAATCCGATCATGAGAGTCAAAGCAACAATTGTCACAACACAATCTAGAATTTGACTACAAACCATAATTGCCATAATACAATCCACAATTTGATTATATCAAAAAAATTAAATCTAATTAAGTAATTGTCTAAACTCTAAAATCTAGATTGGATTACAAACACACACAAATCACAAGCACAAGTGCACAACCCAAGCAACTGACATTATTTAAGTCTAACACAATTCAGAATTCACAAGACAAATTTAAACAATCTAAAACTAATAAGCTAAAGCCTAAAAGGAAATAAAGCATCAATTGTTGGAGTCTTAGAGAGGAGCATATCACAACATAATCAAATGTTGGACTTATAATCTTTAAAGGCGAAGAAGAAGAAGGTAGGTGTTGTGGTGGTGTGACAATAAAGTATGGCGATGGTGCGATGTTGTGGCATCAGGCGTGGTTATAAATTTTTTCATTTTATAATTTAGTCCAATTTTTTTTCGTAATTTATGAATCCACCAATAAATAATTGGTGTTGATAATTTTAACCGATACTACTTAGTATTGTAACTTGTTATGGCATATAATGGTTTCATACCATTTTCCAGTCGATACGGTACGAAACCAAAAGCATTGATGCTCATTCATTGGGGCTAAAGACCAATGATTGCCTTTAATGTACCCTCTCCATAAGATTGCTCCCACCAACCATTGTAAATGAATAATGAAAGAGCTCCTCATTAAGCTTTGGTACTAGTTTTTATTGAAATTTTTTAAGCACAATAAAGTTAAATAAAATTATCCAAGTCCTCGTGCAATAGTTAAACCTACGTGAAAACCTAACTCAGGCTGCCTTTGAGATTGTCAACTAACAAGTCATTTTTTAAAAATGTCTTGCACCACTTGTGTTAAGTATTTCACCCACTCTTAACACACAAGTATGTAGCACAACTTAATCAAATGAAGGGGACAATAAACATACGACAAAACTAACATTTTATTGATTTATTCACAAATAAACAATACAAAGGACTTGAGTTACTTCCAACTTAAAGCACTTTATAATAATGACTCAAAAACTTCCAACTCAAAACTCTTAATAAGAACTTTTACACATAACTTTCTCTTACAGCTGACTGAATGCAAACAATGCTCTAAATAAATTAAAAAGGACGATGTCATATAGGCTTACAAGAGCTTAGAGACCAAATAAGCTAAACTACTTATTTTCTCTACTAATCCACCAAGTTAGTAGGGAGTTAACACTTTTTCCACTAACTCTACCAAATTAGTGAGGAGTTATATATTTTTGATCACTAACTCCATTTAGCACATGAAAAATATGGACTTGGAAGATGACCACTCCATTACCATGTCATCTCGCTACTTTCCTGCTACTTGAATAAATGCTCTTACTTATTATTTCATGTTCTTTCCATGTGTCACCGCATCGTCACCTTTAAAGACAAGTGCCTTGACGAGCCTTTAGTTAGTCATTTTAAGTCATCTTTGTGCACGATCTATTTAAACACATTCATGGTACAATCACATTACTCCATGAACTAAGTTAGGAACAATGTTAGTCACTGTTAAGTACTTTCTTGCACCCTTTGACTTAACATGACTTAGTTACATAGATCATCTTTGATATCGCATCCGAATCTCGCCCATCGTCGAAGATTTTCATCAATGCACACTAACATTCACCTGCTTTTTAGCTTTCTTTGATATTGTCCATTTATCTTTCCATCTCGTAGGTTTTTATCTTGTTCTCTTGTCAACATGTCATTTTCATGTCAACTTTAGTGTTAATTAACGATCAAAGGTCATCAACAATGGCAAATTTTTTTCACTTAGACCTATAAATCTAATATATTCTAATTAGACCTTTTATACAATTTTGAAAGAAGATTTGTAACTTTTTATCTATTGAAAGAATGAAGTTACCGACGGATAAAAATTCAACTAGCAAATTGTTATGGTCTAATTGTCCCACATTGGTCAAATAAGGGGTTGATGTGGAGTTTATAGACTTATAGACTCTCCCACCTTTTAAGCTAATTTTTGAGGGTGGGCTCTCTCATAAGACTTGTAATAAATAGTATAATAGCCAACATCACTCTTCTGAGTCCTTGTGCCATAGGTGGTGACGTCGGTATTGTAGTGTTTGCACGAGGCTAGAAAAGGTCTAATGCACAGCCAACCTACAGTTGCTTGACTAAGGAGTGTGGTAGAATGTTATGATTTAATTGTCCCACGTTGGTTAAATAAGAGGCTGATGTAGGGATTATAAACTTATGGGCTCTCTAATTATTTAAGCTAACTTTTGGGGTTGCGCTTTCTCGTAAGACTTGTCCACAAATTGAGCTAATAATAATGGACTAGAAGTAGGAGGCTTGGCCGGCTAAATTCCTTTGATTTATTGTACATTCGATATAAATTGTAGAGACATGTATTCCAACTATCATATTTGTAGAGTTTGCATTTCAAAAGAATGAACATAATGGTGGAATCCCAGAATTATCCCTTTAGAAAATAACAACTACAGAACAGCCACATGGATATAAATTTACGCAACTCTACGTGTATATATTTATGTATTCAGTATTTCACTCCCATTCTTGTCCTGACCTATAAATAGTTAGAATTTGTAGTCGGATATGACGAGTATGAATATATAAAACAAAATATGGTCAGAGCATTCTCACTTTCTTATTTACGGGAAGTCGGTAAGCATATATGGTGCCACTCTCATTAGATTCAGGCAAAAGTAGAGCCGATTGGGTGACGATATCTGTAGAGGAGGGTGATTAGCAAGCATACTAATAATAGCATGTTAGGCTCGGAGGCTGAGGCAGAGGCAGAGGCAGGCAAAGCCGAGCCTGCACCAATCAAAGTAGTACAAAAGCAACAACACCACTTCGTGCTGGTTCACGGACTAGGCGGAGGAGGATGGTGCTGGTACAAAGTTCGATGTTTAATGGAGAATTCAGGCTACAAAGTTTCGTGTATTGACCTCAAGAGTGCTGGCATAGATCCAACTCAAGCCGATTCAGTCCTTACGTTTGATGACTATAACAAGCCTCTCATTGACTTCATATCATCCTTATCAGATCATCACCAGGTTACATCTAATCAAACATGATTAACAAAAACTAGGCGATGCAATTGTACACATACATGTATAGTGTATAAAAAATTGTGTTTGTTGGCCAGGTGATACTGGTTGGACATAGTGCTGGAGGACTAAGCATAACGCAAGCCATTCACAAATTCCGTGGAAAGATTCGTCTTGCTGTTTATATAGCTGCCACCATGCTCAAGCTGGGTTTCTGGACTCATCAAGATGTCCAAGATGTAATGTCTTCTTCTCCGTTTTCTACATTCATTAACTTTTTTTGTTGTTGCACATCTCTGTCTCCTCTAACATATGCATACATGTCCATTTTCTTCTATCTTCAAACACTTTGTTAAAACCTCAGCAGATGCATTAACTGACCATTGCTTTTAGTCCAAGTTCTTGTTCTTATGATGTGTATTTTGGTAAAGTCGAGACTGGGAGCAAGTCAAAACTAAAAATAAGGTTCGTGAGTAACAAAATTAGCTTGCTTTGCATAGATATTAATTGGATGAAATGTATGGGTGTACTTAGAAAACATAGGCCAACTGTCTACACGAAAAGATATGTTATGGGTTGTTACCGGCTATTTACCACCATAGGCATAGGCCACTGGCAGTGCCAACTCTTAACACTGCAATGAAAAAGAAAAAACAGTAAGTCAACTCCACCATTATTTCCGTCCCTGTGGAAACTGGAAACAAAAGCTAGTGGGTTGAACGCTAACGTAATTCTAGATAAGATGGATCGGAGAATCTTCAGAATGGAGATAGTGGTGCGGTGGTAGCTCACCAGCACTCAGCATTAATCGGGCTTGCTGAATGTTCTTCATGCTTGCTTCGTTGCACCAATAGGACCAATTTTCTCCTCTTTTTTTTTTAATTATTGCCCTTTTACTGTTTGTGGTTTGTGTGGTGGTCCTCAAGTATGACATAGAAAGAGCATGACAAACAGGGAGTACCCGATTTATCTTCATTTGGCGACGTGCTTGAACTAGGTTTTGGGTTGGGAGATAAGCAACCTCCAACCAGTGCCATTGTCAAAAAGGAATTTCAACGCAAAATTATCTATCAGTTGAGTCCTCCAGAGGTATGTAGCGTTTGTATATGTACTTGCCGCATAATCATTCATTACCAGCATCACAGATAACCTAAGCCACCCTGGCTGCTATGCAAGAGCAAGAGGGCTCATTTACTGTTCGTGCTTAGTTGCTTTC
Organism: Erythroxylum incrassatum; assembly: GCA_026546855.1. Taxonomy (NCBI): domain Eukaryota; kingdom Viridiplantae; phylum Streptophyta; class Magnoliopsida; order Malpighiales; family Erythroxylaceae; genus Erythroxylum; species Erythroxylum incrassatum. The sequence continues at coordinate 10,979,101 of JANVCL010000214.1, read as the reverse complement.
TATTTCAATATACCCAGAAAACACGAGCAAACATTTTGTCAAACGCTTCTTATTTGGCGACTCCACGTTAAGGCATAGACAAACTTTGTTTCCGCCAGGATACCACCTTAGCTGCCATGTTATTGCGGCCGGGACCCCTCAAGGCGTTGCAGTCCGCGCAATTCACGGCGGAGAATGATGCTATAGAAGAGGTGCGACGTGTATACATTAAGACAACGCGCGACAATGTTGTCAAACCTCAGCAACAAGATGCAATGATACAGAGGTGGCCGCCGTCTGCGGTTTACGTTTTGGACAGCGACCATAGTCCTTTTTTCTCTTCCCCTTTTCTGCTGTTTGGCTTGCTTGTCAAGGCAGCCGCTACCATTGATTGAATCATCTACATGTAACTAACATATGACAGGGGAACCTTTGTTTATCCCTCTTCTTTCTTTTCTCAGTGTTTTTTTATGTCAACTACTACTAGTTTTCTTGCCATGCAAAGTGACCAAAATATGTAAAGGAGAACTAGGCAAACAAAACGATTATATTTAGGATGTTAATTATAAACGATGGTTCTATGCTCAATAAGAAACGACTAGATACACTTTTTTCTACCTAATTCGAGGCTAGTAACTCCATTATGATAACTGGAAGCAAAGGGGATTTGGGGTTTAAAAAAGGGATGTGAATGAATATACTTGGTTCAATGAACTTCTAGACCAAAATAAGAAAAAAAATCGCAACTAAACAATCAAACAAAGTCCCCTACCTGGAACCAATCCTTACCTCAATATTTCCTTCCCCCCAAAAGCGCATTACATGACAGGCCTCCGCTGAACTCAGAAAATGTCCAAGACGAAAATATCAGGAAATCTCACAGCACATAAAAACTGCCAGAAGCAGCTTGTGCAAGACAAAAGAATCTCATATAATGTCATGTAATCAGGTTAAGGAAGAAAAATTCCATCTCAAAAGCAAAGAATGTCAATTGCATCGTTTTATTGCAACCATTGGAGCCTCTTCAGCTTTCTAATTATGAAACTTACTCTGCAGGATATAGATTGAAGGTGTGCCAACATGAAGCCTCGGGCATCAAAAGGAAATCCAAGGAGCAAAAGTGAAATAAAAAGGACGGAAGGGACATTTTCAAAAAGTTTTGGAAAAGGGTCCACCATTAGCCTTCTTTTTCAAGCTTTTCAAGTTCCTCACGCTGTTTTCTTTCTGCTTCCTGAAGATCTCTCTCAGCGTCTTCTTCCTCCTCAATTTGGTCAAGATGATCAAATTCCTTACTAGCTGCCATTGCTTTTACCACAGGATCTCTTAGTTCAGATATTAGTCCACCACCAATTTTGTACTCTTCTTCATCCCCAATAAGAAAAATTCGCTGGTCAGGTCCAGATGCCATTGGAACATCAACTGACAATAGCTTTATATCATACTGCCAAGGAGGAAAATATCAGACACAAAAACGAGGACTTCACTATTCAAGTACCTTGAACTCGTAATTTTTTATGTGACGGATTACATGTAAACCATCTTCATTTACATGGGTATACTTCCCAATTCCCATTCTTTTCTACTTAGTAAGCCTGAGTTTGTATTATTTAAACTTGAGAATACCAATCAAATCTTGCTACAACTTCACTACTCACAAACAGCACAAAAACCACAAAAATGAACATAACAAGCCAACAAAACAGGACTTCCACCAATCAGAGAAAAGAAACTTTCAACAAATTTTGTTTAAAAAACAAAAAAAGAAATCGTGGTCAAGGAAGGATTTACAAGGTCAGAGGTTGCGCCTGTCCATAAATCATCAAATTATAAATTTATGATTCTACATTCTCTCTCTGTCTCTATCTAGCTTTCTCTCTGGCCTCAAACATTCAGTCAAAGCAATACATCTTGGTAACTATATCTAGACAACTTATTAATAGATACAATAATCAGTCAAATTTACTCGCTCTGATCTAAATAATGTGAAGAAATAGAAAGACCTAGCAATTAGTATTGTGGTTACAAGTAGGGTCAATTAACAATCTGTAACTGGATTGACTCGACAACCTAGATGCAGATGATCTAGATGTCAATTTAGAATAGAGCATGAGAACTAAACTTGAAACCTTTGTGAGGTTTTTTTTCCATGACTTACTAGCACCACAAGCTAGATCTGCAATTAACCCAACTCATAATCCATCCACTACGATATAGGTTCCACCTTATTTAACTTGACAGTGCCACTTGCCTAGTCAGAATTTTACCACAATTTGCTAGCATCATCACAGAGATGGTCAGTTGAATTTAGTTATTTAATCCTCTTCCGTTTTTCTTTCACACGAGTTGCATATGAAACTTATAGACAAACGGAAGAGGATTAAATAACTAAACAGAAGGTTGTCCTTTTTACAGAATGTTTTATATTGCCTTCAAAGAGAATCTGGAAGAGTAAAATACTCTTTAAGTTACAAGCTACATCTCTTCCCAGCAGCTTATTTCATTAAACTATAATACAACTCAGCTCAAACATTTGATGACGCTGAAGCCCAACAAGGAAAACCGAGAAACAGGAGTTATTTCAATTTGAAAAGCTAGTCATCACCAAGTACATAAAACGAAAAGAAGATGCAGTACAGAAGCAAACCTGGCCCCTTTTCTTCTTTACTTCAACACTAACTAGACCTTTTCTCTCAGAACCTCGTACTGGGAATATGAGAAAACATCGCTTGCTCCTATATCTTGGCTTGAAGTTCTTCAATGTAAGCCCACCTCCCGACATGACATATGCTCTTAATTCAGTTCCAGCAAGAGGAGCACCCATAATTTCAAGAATCCCAGCCGAGCTATTAAGCCTCCTCATGGCCATCCTATAAACTCTATCGGGATTGATTGTAAGCCTTGAGCGAAGGTATAAGCCCTATGGTGGAAAAGATAGAAAATTTCTAAACCAGTCACAAATCTAAGACAGCAACGATGCCAACAAAAAGACTAAATTTGCTAGGACTTTAAACGTGCACAGGTTAAGAGGATGTAAAATTTATGCATTACCTCGGCTTCAGATGACAGCGATACATTGCTGATTTAACAAACTAAACATGAATAAAGTAGATCATTTGACCATCCAAATCGAGGAAAAAGCTACACTACATCGCTTTTCTTGTAGACAAGATTCTTGTAGAATGCATTTAACTGCAAAAGAGAGAAAGCGAAAGCGAAAAGTAACTTACAGAGAAGGCGACAATGGCGGAGGAAAGAGCAAGGAAACCGTACTTGGCCAAGCCTTCAGAGAGGCCAATAAACGTACTTGCAATACCATACATCATCTTCCAAAGTAAACCACATAAAAGCACGCCTCCGGCTCCAAACAAAAACACATAATTTCTCCTAAAAAATGCATCAATCTGCAGGCCTATAGCTTCACGATACCTGGAGAAAGCAGAGGCAAGAGCACTAGTCTGCTTGTCGAAGAAGCTTTTGGAGGAAAAGTGCTTGATCCCATAATAAGCGTGTTTGTTGAGGAATGAAGAGGATAAACTAAAATACCCAATTGGTTTAGAAGGAGGAGGAGGCAGCAGAAAACGACTAGAGTTTGAACGCGTGGTGGGTGTCACAGTATGCGGGAAAGATCGGGTGGGAAATTTGGAAGGAGAAGGGGGTTTAGTATGGGTGCTGTAGTAGCAAAATCTGAGCCTAAACAAAGCTGTCTGGAGACTAGTTTGTGATGGTTTTGACATTTGGTTCAAATCAAATCACAGACTTCGCACAATTACCTGAACCGATACCCAATTCTTATATCCTTTCTAACAAAATGAAGATAGATAAAGAGAATGTGTTGTCAAGAAGAAGACTAACTTAGGATCTTAGTGAATTGCAACGAGTTCATGGATAGCAGGGGTTTCTGGACTGCGAAACCAGAGCTCCTTGCGGGAGGCTTTTTGCCTTGTTACTCACCGTCCTCCGTCAGCGGTGTTCAGGTCAATGTTTAGCTCATCGCGCGAATCACACTACTCATAGTTATTAATACCTTTAAATACTTTTATTATTATAAATTAAGTTTCGTTTCGTCCACTTCTACTCTTTTATTATTTTTTATTTCTATTTTATATTTTCTGTTTTAAGTTTATGTTTCTTCTTTTAAAAAATAAAAACTTATTTAATTAATATTTGTAATATAAGAACAGAAAACAAAAGCTTATTTTATTATATTTAGTTATTCTAACCAATAAAAAATGTCCATCATATTATTGTATAGTTCTTGAAAATATAATAGTACTATTATTTACAAAAAGAAACATAAATTAATTAAAAATAATATAATCATTACACATTTGTCTAACAATTTCATCTCCCTTCCAAGACATAATTTGAAGTTGTGCTGGAGTGATATTATCAATGTACTGAAATCTGTACCGCCCGGCCTGAAAACGGTACCCGGATCTCGCCTTGGGTACGGGCCAAAAATATCGGCCGATACCGACCAAT
>JANVCL010000214.1:10960622-10970798 GCA_026546855.1 Erythroxylum incrassatum | reverse complement strand
ATACAGACACGAACTGATCCTGACCTCTATCCTTCACTTAAATCATCATCATCATCACCTAGTCCAAAATCCCGCAACGAAGTAGGGTCTGGGGAGGTCTGGTAGTACGCAGCCTTACCCCTACATAGTAGAGAGGTTGTTTTCAGTGGACCCACATGCAAATGAGACAATATAAGAATGATGCAAGTTACAAAAACAAATCCTTAAAAGAGGAATAATAATAATAAATAATAATAATAATAATAATAATAATAAGAAGAAGAAGAAAAATCACAATAAACAAGGAGAATACCTGCAAGAAGTCAAATCTGCGAGAACCTAAATAGACTACAAAATCCACCCCTCTTTGTCACATAGAAAGTAAAGGGGGACCTCCCTTAAAGATCCTATCAGAATGGCCCCCTACTAACCCCCCCCCACCCCCGGACCCGTCGGGCAATCCGCTCACGCGACACAATATCTCCTAGTACTTGGTGTACTGATCTTGGATAACTGGACGGTTATTCTGGAACCCGGATCCGATCGCGCCAAACTTTTCTATTTCTAGCGACTACCTTATGAGGGGTCAACACTGACATATCCTCCTTAATCACTTCCCGCCAATTCTTGTAAGGCCTCCCTTTCCTCCTCTTATATTCACGAAGTGTGATTCTCTCACAGCTTCGTACTGGAGCATCTGCAGCCCTCCTTCGCACATGCCCAAACCACCTAAGCCTAGTCTCGCTCAACTTGTCAACAAAGCTAGCTACCCGTAAGCGATCTCTTACCACCCAGTTCCGAACCTTATCTCTCTTGGTAATGCCACACATCCACCTAAGCATACGCATTTCTGTTACCAACAACTGTCTAATATGTCAATGTTTGGTAGGCCAACACTATGCCCTATATAATATAGTAGGACGAATCACCGTTTTATAGAACTTTCCTTTGAGTATTAAAGGAATCTTCTTGTCACATAAAACCCCTGATGCACTTCTCCATTTGGCCCAGCCTGATCTAATATGATGAACAATATCAGCATTGATATTCCCATCACTTTGAATGACAGACCTGAGATACTTAAAACTCGTCCTCTATGGTATGATGTCGGTGCCAAATGCTACCGCAATGTTAGGCTCCCCCTGGTTTCTAGAAAAGTTGCATTCTAAATACTCTGTCTTAGACCTGCTCATTTTAAAACCTTTCGACTCTAACGTAGCTCGCCAGCAATCTAATTTGGCATTGACCCCCTCCTTGGTCTCATCCACTAGGATAATATCGTTCGCAAATAACATATAACAAGGAACCCCACCTTGGATATGTTTGGTAATCTCATCTAACACCAAAGTGAACAACAAAGGACTTAACGTAGATCCTTAGTGGAGACCAGTACTGATAGCAAACGCTTCCGTGTCCCCTCCTACTGTCCTTACACTAGTCAAAGCTTCGTCGTACATATCCCTGATTACGTTAATATAGGTGGTAGGAATGCCCTTGGCCTCTAAACACCTCTATAAAAGGTCTCAAGGAACCCTGTCATACGCCTTCTCCAAATCAATAAAAACTAAATGCAAATCTCACTTCCGTTCTCTGTATCATTCCATGAGTCGACGAAGTAGATGTATCGCTTCTATCGTGGACCTACCAAGCATAAATCCAAATTGGTTAATCGATACAGAAGCAATCTTCCGAATTATCTTCTCAATTACCTTCTCCCACAGCTTCATAGCATGACTTATTAGTTTGATGCCTCTATAGTTGTGACATTATTGGATGTCCCCTTTGGCCTTGTATAAGGGGATCAACCTACTTAGACGCCATTTATCTGGCATTTTGGCTGACTCTAGAATCACATTGAAGAGTTGAACTAACCATACAATACTGACATCTCCTATACGTTTCCATACCTCGATAGGGATTTCGTCTGGCCCTACGGCCCTACCGCTCCCCATTGCTCTCAACACCTTTGCAATTTCACCCCTTGTAATCCTCCCCCATGCACCCTTTTCATGCACGTGCCTTGTCGCAGAGGATTCTCCTAACTCTACATTGCCCACTATTTTGTCGTTATACAAGTTGTGAAAATACCTCTGCCATCTCCTCTTGATGTCGTGGGACTCGGTGAATACTTGACCTGCTTCATCACGTATACAACAAACTTGATTGAAATCATTCGTCCCGCGTGCCCTATCACGTGCTAGCTTGAAAATCTTTTGTGCTCCCCAAAATGTATCCAAATCGCGATACATAGTCTCATATGCTTCCCCTTTAGCCACTGCGATAGTTTTCTTAGCCCTCCGTTTTGCCAACCTATACCTTACTCTGTTAATTTCCCTCTCTGCCTCTGTTGCACTAGCTAAAAGATCTTTAAAAGCTTTCTTCTTCGCCTTAGATCTCTGTTTGTCTATCTTTTTATTTATTTTCTCTCTCATCTTAGATCTCTCTTCTCTACTAATAGGATGCGTGCTCTTAGATTATCTTAAAAGTTGCCCAATTATTATTTACCTTATTAGGCATGCTAGGCACCAAAATTCAGTGCCTAATACGCTAAGCCTGTTAAGTTTGATAACAAGGAGAGCATAAATGAGAGTAAATATGTCTCCACCCCACCCCTACTTTTCGATGCCTAATATGCCAAGTTATTAAGTTTGACAAAAAGGAGATCATAAATGAGAGTAAATGTCTCCACCCCACCCCAACCTCCAAGAAGAATATGAAGAAAAATCCCAGAAACAACTCGATGACAAGGTTTCTGACGCTGACCCAGACTGAACACTTCCCAAGATAACACAGAAACAAATTAAATGCATTGCAAATAAAGACTATTGGCAAATAACTGAACTTAAGGCATCAAAATAAGATACTGAAAACCCACGAACCTTAACCCAGAAAATAACCAAAAACCAAATCGGGTAATAGATATTAACTCGGAACCGAGCAAATCAGTTGCAACGATAGAGCAGACAAAGAAAACTTAACTTTCTACTACTTAATGTTAGGGTTCACAATGCATTGAATCAAGTTAGATCATCTATGGTTTAAATTCAATTAATTTTTTTATTTCAATCTAAGGCTTGATTTTGCCTAAACATACAATTCTAACTCAAGTATAATCTATTTTTGCTAGATCTGAAACTCATTAAGTTCAAATTAGAAAGAAAGTAGACATTTTTGGGATGGGCATAGAGTGTGGAGTCTCATTTATGATAAGTAGTCCCTCTGGTACAAATGGATATACAATTATTTCATAAAAGTAGGAGTATGTGGAGTTTGTATGTGAAGCACTATCCCTCTTCTACTTTGAAAGCAACCTATTACCATTTTTTACATTGAAAACAAAACTTCCACTACTTAATATTAGGGTTCACAATGGATTGAATCAAGTCAGATCGTCTATAGTTTAAATTTGATTGATTTTTTTTAATCTAAGGCTCAATCAAGCCTAAACATACAGTTATAACTCAAGTATAATCAAGTTTTGCTCGATTTGAAACTCATTAAGTTCAAATTAGGAAGAAAGTAAATGTTTTTGGGATGGGCATAGAGTTGGAGGCTCATTTATTATAAGTAGTCCCTTTGATACAAATGGATACACAATTATTTCATAAAAATAGGAGTATATGGAGTTTGTCTGTGAAGCACTATCCCTCTCCTACTTTGAAAACAATCTTCAAAATCAGAGAGCGATTTAGAATTGACTTCATTAAACTAATAGGAAATGGAAAATCCATTAGTTTTTGGCAAGATAATTGATTATTTATGGGTCCATTAGATGAATCGGTTAATGGCTTACCTTTCAGGTTTGTGATTCAACAGAAAGCACCAGTAGCATCAACTTAATGAATAAAGAGATCATCAAACAAGCTCCTATTGCTAGCTCTATGAAAAATGAGATTATTTATACCACTATTAATATAGAAGAGCATAGATTCATTCAAAAACACACTTCTAACGACATATTTACCAACCAATCATGCAAAAGGTTCTATTATATGATTTGGCATTTAAATCTTAAACTAAAGTGGTGTGGTTGAGGCAAATTCATCCTCAAGCTTCTACCACTTTATTGTTTGCCATGAAGAACAAGCTAGCAATTGTGGATAAACTTGCTAGGTTTCTAAATTTTAACAATTGATGTACTCTTTGCAGAAGTGCTCCAGAAAGAATAGATTACTTATTATTTAAATACACTTTTACTATTGAAATTTGGAAAGCACTATTGATGAGATCCTTAACTACTTATACACCAAATGATTTGAACAACATCAAGACCTAGTGCTCAACAATTAACATCCAAACATAACTATAAAATAGTGCTTCTATATATCATTATCTTGCCTAGTCAGGGGATGAGAGAAACAACTGCATTTTTCAGGATAAATGCCTCTCCAAAGAGCAATTCTATAGTCATCTTATGTAGTTTATCAGCTATCAAATAAGAATTTACAAGCATAGATTCCAAGAAGTGCAATATCTTCTCTCCAATAAGAATGTTTAGAACTATTTCCTCTAAGTTTAATGAGTTGTAATCCTCTCTAATTGTTAGTGCTTTTCTACCCTTGTTAGTGAAGTTATTCTCCTAGTATGCCTTTTATGGCTTAATTCAATTCATCTTTTCTAAAAAAATATATCATTGATTGTTGTAAGTTGCCATGGTATAACACTAAAGTTGATATAGTTGAAATTCTTATAATTTGTCAATAAACAAAGTTACAAATATTGCATCTATTCTATATTTAAATAGCAACTATTGTAATCTTTTAATTTCAAAATTTGGATAGTTCAATATCACTTTAATTTTCGCCATTTCATCTTATAGCTTATGTATCTACTTAATGCATAACATTATTTAACATGCAACCTCCTCCTTTTAACTTATTATTCTTAACATTCAACCTTTTATTGTTAACATTTAATTCAATATTACTAGATTTGACCATTTCAATTAAGTCCTCATCCACCCATATAAAAAATTTACATCCCTTCCTATAAGCATATAATGTTATTCATGTTAAAATAACAACTACTTAATAATCAATAACTTGCCTATGTTATTATTAGGGCATCTCTAAACTCTTCTTCCATGATTTTGATTAATACGAGAATTCATTATAAGACTTCAACTTCTACATCGAACTTGTTCATCGTATTATTTTTGACTATGACTCCTTATTGGTTTGAAAGATTCACCATCTACCATTTTTATCAACTATCTATACCAATCAAATATCAAGCATAATTATATATATATATATATATATAATAGGTTCTAAAATAATAATTCAAAGCTACGTTTCAATTCAATTAGTTATCAAGATTGAGACAAGCAAGGAGGGTTAGCATACGTGGCAGGCAACTGCTTCTTTTCTCCCCAGTTCATTAATTGGACATTGTTCTTGTAAATAAATAAAAATATGTATTTATCATAAAAGGAAAAAGAAAAGAAAAGGAAGAAATTCATTTCAACCCCCGTCTTTCATCAAGAGGAGTTTGGATTGGAATCGAGAGACAAGAGGATGAAGATATTTCATGTGCCTTGCTTGGAGGACAACTATGCCTACTTGTGAGTCTAATTTTCCTACTTCCTCTTCTCTTGTAACATACGCAAATATAGAGATTGGGTTTAGTGGTTCATAATGGACAACCAATCCTCAGGATCATCGACGAGGACACTAAAGAAGCCGCGGTGGTGGATCCGGTGGAGCCCGACAAGATTCTCAAGGTTGCTAATGAACACGGCGTCCATCTAACGTTCGTTCTAACGACTCACCATCACTGGTTAGTTTCTATCTTTTCATTTACTTTGTTTGTTAGAGACTACAACTTTGTAAAAGAGCAAGTGTAAATGCGTTCCCAGAGATGTATTAATTGTTCTTAGGGATCACGCTGGAGGGAACGAAAAGATGAAGCAGCTGGTACCTGCGATCAAGGTGTATGGTGGTTCGCTAGACAAAGTCAAGGCTTGCACTAATCAAGTTGAGAATGGGGATAAGTGGTCGCTTGGGGCTCATGTTAATATTTTGGCTCTTCACACACCATGGTAACCGAACTGTCTTCTTCTAGAATCTATCATGCCCCTTACAAATACCAAGTTATTCTCCATTTCTGGTCGTCTGGTAACGTGTGGAGCTCAATCTTGAATTCAGTAATAGTTATAAAACACACCTTTCTGCTTTAAAATAATTTTCTTCCGCTTTTGTTTCTCTGATTTCCTCAATCAGTCACACCAAAGGTCACATAAGTTATTATGTGACTGGCAAGGAGACCGAGGACCCTGCTGTTTTCACTGGGGACACATTGGTATGTCCAAAGATGGATTCTTTTTCTCTTAATCTGTACGCAACTATTGGACTTTGAAATTTTATCTTCTTTTTTTTTTTTTTTGACAAAACAAACCTTTCTTTCGTTCACCACTGCAGTCATCTATACTTTCTTTTGGTTTTATCAGAAAGTTAGGTTTCTGTCGTTTTACTAGTGCTGCAGTTGCTAGGCCTTAAATCAATTGGAATTCAGATGCTTATTATGATGTTGAAGTGGTATAATTGCAATTGCGATTGTATTGTGATTACAATTCCAACTCTATGATCCATACGCACCCCAAAAATTATTTTATTTGAGCAGTCTTCATGCTTGAAGTTGTTCATCTGAATTATCCTCTTTGTTAGTAAAGTATGGTTCTAATATGGTAGCTTCATTTGGTATTGTGTAGTTCATTGCAGGCTGTGGGAGGTTTTTTGAAGGCACGGCAGAACAGATGTATCAGTCACTTTGTGTAACATTGGGTTCATTGCCAAAGCCAACCCAAGTTTACTGCGGTCATGAGGTAAAGATCCCTCATAGCAATATCTCTTGCGAGTTGAGGACTCCTTCCTTATCCTCAAATTCAACTGAATAAGTCCCGAGTTTCTACCACATCCAATGGACTGAAATACTTGAAAGCACTTTCCCAACTGGATTCATCCAGTGGAACTTCTACTGATAAGGTTTAAAAGATGTGATGGTGAAGATACTTTTATTTGAAAGGAGGTCGTGTGAGACCAGTTATAATCAGAGATGCAATTTCCTCTGTACTTCAGAGCAAGCATGAAGTTTATTCCCTTGTACATTATGGCATATTTATGCTTGATGGGCACTGTTTTCTTGTCTGGATGGTGGTGAGCACTATATCTGCTATTGTAACTTCATATTGTTGGGCTATGCAATTTAGCAACAGCAGCAAGCATGTCAATGATCATTGACATGAATATCTTTTTCTTTTACAAAGTTGTCTTTCCAGCACTGGATAGATCATTGCAGAAAGAAATCGGATCATGTTCAAATTTCTCAACTCTGTCTTGATTTTGCTACACCTAGTTCTGTTTTATTTTCTTCTCTGTGCCTTGCTTTTTTTCTCACAAGTCAGCTAAAATTTTGGTGGTTATGTTTTTCCAGTACACAGTCAAGAACTTGCAGTTTGCACTGACTGTTGAACCAGACAATTTAAAGACCCAGCAGAAGCTGTCATGGGCTCAGCAACAACGCCAGGCAGGCCTCCCCACTATTCCCTCGACTATTGAGGAAGAAATGGAGACGAATCCATTTATGCGTGTGGAGCTTCGCGATGTGCAGGTTCCTTTTTTACTATCGCTAGATTTATATGTTACTTGTTTTAGGTAAGATGTTTAATGTACATCCGTTTTAATGGTTTAGGAGACATACTCATTGTACATCATGGCTTAGTTGTATTTTGATTTTTGCTCTTCAGCACCTTCCCTACTGTTACGCATATACATCTGGCTTAGTCACGCAAACCTTCTCATGTAAAACTTGTCTTGTTGACAGGCCAAGGTTGGCTGCAAGTCTCCCGTTGAAGCTATTCAAAAAATAAGGCAGTTGAAGGACAATTGGAGAGGCTAAATTCAAATGATGGCGTTTTCTAGCTCTGTACCACCAAAACTAAAAGTCTTTGTTTAAGAATGTGAAACTTTTTTAAGTGTATGTTCTGTTTCCGCTTGGCTCTTGTGAAACTTTGTTTGTCGGTCTTGACTCGAGTGAAATGGGTTGATATGGTATGCCGAGTCACTCAAGCTGATCCATATAACAAGTTGAACGTAATCCAAGCCTTTTTTTTTTTAACGAACGCCTAATTCGTGTATTTACTTGAGAAAAAATAAATTGGAGTTGTTATTAATAACAAAAAATTTTGGGTTTTTCATACCATTCACATTTTTTATGCTGTGAAAGTTAGAAAATTACACTATTAACTAGTTAATTAAGGTATCAAACGTGAGTTTGGAAAAGAGAATATTAGAAATAATTAAAACATTAAAGTCTCAAACACAAAATCATAGTTGCTATGCCAAATTTGTTAATCCACACCTTGTAGTGTTACTGTTTTAGTTGCTCCTGGTTATTTAATTTTAACATTTTTGATAATTGAATCTTCAAGATAATGTAGTTTTAAATTCAAATCAAGATAAGGTATAAGATACGTTAGATTTGATTAGGTAAAGCTAACTGGACCATGGGTTAAGAACTGTTGTTTTGGTGTAATTAAACAATAATTCTTGTTTGATTTGGATAAAAATTCAGTCTTGTAAAAGATATGGATGTGCATCACGTGACTAAAGGGAGTACTGAATGAAGAACTCTGCTAAGTGAAGACTCCTTGTATGATGAGATGATATACCTTATGCGTATGCCACAGCTACGTATTGTTCATGTTCTTTTTGTTAATTGTCGCAAAATGTGGGTGAGTGGCAATCTTTTAATTGATTTCTTCATGCAACCAAGTCTTTGTTTTTTGATGGGATCTTCTCATGTTGGCTACGGTTATTAATGGTATCAGACGCAATCAATTGTGGGTGGGTACTGTGTTTTTGGGTGATTGCATGATTTTTTGCAGCTGAGTATTCTTCCATCTTAAACGACAGTTGAAGGTTGTCTTGAATCATTTTGTGGCTGTCATTTTTTGATGTTGGTGTGTGAAAATTCTAAAAGTTTTTATAATTTTGTAGCTGCTATCTTTGTTGTTGGTTAGGTGCGAAAAACTTCAGTAGTTGTCGTGGTTGTTGTAGCCCTCATGTATGATATTTTGGTAAAAAAACGTTTGTTGATTTGAGATGTTTTGTGACTGTTATGTGTGCGATTTTCAGTGACGATATTAAAGTCTCACAGCAGATCTTTCAATGGACAACTTCCCTTGCTTTCGTTGATGAAGTGACATATTTAGGAGTGTTGCTTTTTATCTTAAGTGTTGTCTTTCACTACAAGAAAAAACTTAATTACCAACGGAAAATTTCGTCTGTAAAAGGGAAATTTCCGTCAGTAACTAATATCACCGACGGAATTTGGTGGCTGAGAAATCGGTCGCTAAAGCTATCGTAGCTAAAATTACCGATCGTAATATTCTGTCGGTATTTTTGCAACGCCATTAACGACGGTAATTTATTGTCGGAAATAATTTAACGACGGAATATGTCAAGTGAATGCTTGTCGGTGAAATTTAGGAATGGATTATTTTCTGTCGGTGATCCGAAGGTAATTATCTAAAAGTGATAGATGGTAATGTTTACCGTCGGTAAATCTCATCAACATTTCCAACGGAACATTTGTCCGTTGGTATAAACTTATGTTAATTTTTTAATTCCAATGTTATGTTGTTGTTATAAATGCATAATAATGTTATATTATTTTGTCTCTATAAGTTATTTGTATTACGTTATATTATTTGTTCATAATCTATTAATTTGTATATATAATTTGATTAAAGAGAACATTAACTAATAATACAACGTATAAAGTATTTAATTTAATAATAAAAACTTAACAATGAACAAATCTTATGTTTTTTAATTGAAAACAAATGACAAGGATAAGCTAATGTCGTGGTGATTGTAGATGTTTTGAACTGTTAAGCATCCCTTTTAACTGTTCCATCTCTTGCCTAAGCTGAGTCATCTACTCCATTTGTTCTCTCATCTTAGTCATCTGCTCCACCTCCGCTCTCACCTTAGCAAGCCACTCCATCTCCTCTCTTATCTTAGCTACCTGCTCCATCTACTCCATCGACTCTTTGATCTTTGATACCTGCTCCATCTCCTCTCTCATCTCCTCTCTCATCTTAGTTATCTCCTCTATAAGCTCCATATGTTGATTAACTATCTGCTCCCTTAATGTGTCCACTTTGGCCCGAAGCTCGGATACTTCATAACTTTG
>JANVCL010000214.1:10927732-10944761 GCA_026546855.1 Erythroxylum incrassatum | reverse complement strand
TTAACTATCTTCCATCTGCTTTTCTTAGCTATCGTCTGCTTTTCATTTTGTTTGCTTGTCATCAAAACTTATTATTCATAAAGTCATTTTGACTTAACAATCTTCCAATGAGATTCTCAAATTTTTAGAGGCAGAATTAGAATTCCATCACTTCAGATAATTTGTATTTTTATGACTCTAGTTTAATTTAAAAACAAGAATCACTATATTTGGAAGTCCACAGATCTAGATATAAGTAAATTACCGAAGTATGTTCAGTAAAAACATCCCAGTTATCAAACTTCAGTACATTCACACTTTCATCTCAATTTACTTAATCAATTCAATTCATAAAATTCTAATTTTTGGTGGAGATGAAGATCAATGTCTTATGAATCTATTGGTCTAAGAATCAAGTCATTTAGACATCAGGTGAAGAAGTTATAGCAAAAAGATTGAAGGATGTTTGGAAAAATCCCTTCAGAAGAAAATCATTGAAAGTCGCACGATCGCGCTTTTCACCTGAATTCCATGAAATCACGACCGTGCTTTTGTACGATCGCAACATTTGACATTTTTCTTGCACGACGGTGCTTTTCTGGTTTCTTTTTTGCACGACGATGCTTTTGTCATCTCCTTCTTCACCGATTCTTTTCTCCATTTCATCCCTTAAATCTTTCATTTCCGACCATATCACTTCCTTCCAACTTATCTCTTCAACATTTCAAACTCCAATTCAATCTGCAAATAAATCATAATCAATTTTCATCAATCAAACACCAAAATCTGAAACTCCATGTTCTTGCTCTCTCTCTACTGTAAATTTTCAAAAGTTGATTCTCACATCAATTTACTCAATAAATTACCCAAAGTAATTCTTCTAACCCATTTTTAGCTCATCAACACACACACAAGTCAAAAACCCAGATTCACACTTAAACATCAAAAAATTTGATTCTCAACAGACCCATACATATACAGTGAAAAACAGAATATATGTTCAACCTTTTTCCTAAATTTCTTCTCTCTTCTTAAACCCAGTTTCAGTGGTTCTTCTAGCTCCAAAACTCACATCAATATTGTTCCTTAGATATGCAAAAACAACATATCCATATTCTTCCATTTAATTCATTCTTTATCGAAAATATACTTCTTTAACCTCATATGCATGCATTCATTTACACAGTAAAACATCATTAAATTTACTTACTTGAATCAACAAAAACTCTAACAGTAATCTTCAGTGGAAGCATAACAATTCCTTAACAGCGAGATTTCAGTGAATGAGCAAAATAGAGACAAGCTACAGTGTTCTTCTAACCAAAAGCTTAACCCACGTATTCACTTTGCATGAAGTACATGTGTCATCCAGTTAAGACTACCACATGTCACCACATATGCAAGCCATTAGTCCATGTTAAATCAGTCCACGTGTCACACTATGATTGGTCCAAAATTTAAACACTTTTCTAAAATTCACCAAAAATTTCAAAATACCCGAAATACACCAAAATGGCCAAATCATATTTTTAATCACATTCAATAACTCAATTTTACCCAGAAAATGCCATGAATGCATTCTCAATAATTGTATGTGTCCAGAATGCTTATGCACAAATAAACAAATATTCAAATATGCAAAGCATAAAATGTACTGAATTTTCTTAATATTCTAACCCTTAGTATGGGGTGTTACAGGTGTACATGCTTATGTTGGTTTAGTGCATGTGGCTAGTGCTGGTGTGTATGGTGTGGTGAGGTCAGGTAGTGGTGCATATGGCTTGTGACTGTTATGGCCTTGTGCATGTGGCTAGTGGTCTAATGTCGCCTTTTGCGTGCGGCTGGTTTGGTATGGCCTTGTGTGGTCTAATTGGTTAGGTTCATAATTGAAAAGTTGATTAATTAGAATGAATGGAAGGATTGTTAAGTTTTAACTTTTTATTAGATAAAGCTTTTATGTTTTCTCATTATTTTAGGATTGAATAATTTCAAGTAAGAGAATTGAATCAACTGATTGATGCATTGAAAATTGATTAATCAGTTTGCAAACCGTAATCTTTTTCTTTTATTTTTTTGTCTTTGAAACATTAATAATTAATCATTTTTATCAATAATTTTGATTATATGTACTTTGGATGGGATAATATATTAATAATTAATCATTCTTATCATTAATTACATAAAATTAATAATTAAATATAAGATAACTTAAATTTTCTATAATTATATTACAACAACAACAATATT
This sequence comes from Erythroxylum incrassatum, assembly GCA_026546855.1. Taxonomy (NCBI): domain Eukaryota; kingdom Viridiplantae; phylum Streptophyta; class Magnoliopsida; order Malpighiales; family Erythroxylaceae; genus Erythroxylum; species Erythroxylum incrassatum. Next base: position 10,942,535 of record JANVCL010000214.1, on the reverse strand, counting down.
CAATGAGAGTTTCGCTAAAACATAAAGTTTGGAAAGGTCTAGTAGTTCGCAATCTTATCCTTACCAAATAAAGAGGTTGTTTCCACTATTTTTATATACGTATATTAAACATAAATATTAAACATTAGGTAATTTATTTTTATATAAAACCTAAATTAACTTAATTTTTTCATGATTACATTAACAATTTCTAAGATTTGTATAAGTATACTCAATTCATTAGTCTAACAATTAAACAAATGTTCATATTCATAATGTAAAAATGCAAATATTGAAACAAATCTTAATATTCATGTCTTATAGGTATATTTAAATCATAAATTTTGTTTGATTTAATGCTATGAATCTCTTTTGAAAAAAAAACTTCTGTTGTTAACATGAAGTTATATACTTTTTTGTGATGGTTTAAGATATTTTATTATGGAGTTATCTATTTTATGTCCTTAGAGACTTAAATCATTATATGAATGATATTTATTTAAGTCTATTGACTATAGTTTTGAGTGTGAGACTGCTATAGTTTAAATTTTGGAATGATTCATTTGAATTTTTGACATGGCTATTCCACATCCAAATTGTTTCCTCTACATTATTAATTTAATTTTGATATACTTATTTATTTATTTTACAAATAAATGGAGGAAAGTTCAAGTACTTTTGATAATTTAGTTGCTTTAAGTTTAAGACAATTTGATGATCTAACTTGGGCTCATGCTAGATTGATTCCTGGAATAAATAATCATACCATTTGTTTATATTGTGAAACACTTAGAAGGTGGGGAAATCACCATATTAAAGAACCATTTGGTTGGTATCAAAGGTGAAGTGGTGCTAAGTAAGAAAGTGAGTTATGATATGAAATAACAAATGAGTATCAACATGAGAAAGATAGAGGGCAAATATTGAACTGTAAAATTGGTAGTGAAATTTTTTTTTGGTGTACAGGATGATAGTGAGGATGTTGAAGGTGGTAATATTCCTACCTAATAATAAGGAAATGTTGCACCTAATGTAAGGAAAAAAAGAAGACAAGTGTCTATTTTTTTTGCACCACAAACAACTTTTAAAGCTCATCCTTCAATTCTTAGTGCCTTATAATCTAGAGAAGCGACTCATAATGTGAACATAACAATGGATAGATGGTTGTATGATTAAGTTATATCATTAAATACTGCCCAATCTTATTATTAGTAGCTTATGGTGGATACTATTATCTCTTACGATTCAAAATATAAGACTCCTTTAATTGATGACTACAAAGGTAAAATTTTAAGTATCTATATTTATGAACTAAAAAGTTATTTAGATGAAAGAAGAATGACTTGAGCTATTTATAAGTTTTAGATCATGTGTGATGGTTGGAAAAATATAAGATATGGGTATGTTATTAATTTTTTAGTTTATTCTGCAAAGGGGATAATGTTTTTGAAGTTTACTAATGTATTTGGCCTTGTTAAGAATGTTGATACTCTATTTTAGATATTTGATGAAGTTGTAAATGAAGTTGAGCCACAAAATATTGTTTATTACTGACAATGATTCTACTTATAAAGCAGCTAGAAGAAGATTGCAAAGTAAGTATAATTCTTTTTATTAGACTCCTTATACTACACATTGCATTAACTTGATGTTAGAAAATGTAAGAGATGCTAACTATTTTTCTATTATTGATGAGACTTTGTAGAAAGAAAAAAATATGATCAAGTTCATTTACAATCATACATGGGTCTTGAATTTAATGAGAAAGGATTTTATCAATGGTAGGAATTTGTGTCATCTTATTATTACAAGATTTGCAACAAATTTCTTATTACTTTAGTGTTTTATTCTGATAAAGAAGGAATTGAGGCAAATGCCTACAAGTGATAAGTGAGTTGCGCATCTCAACATGCTATATTTAACGCTAGATTTGAGGTTTTTAGAATTATACTTGAATATGATAAATTTTGGCCTCAATATCAATTTTTCATTCGAGTTTGGCTCAGTAAGCCTGTGAAGAAGGTACTTCATTTGGCTGATAGTGATAAGAAGGCTACAATACATTATTTTTATGATGTTTTAGAGAGTATGAATGAAGTAATCAAGGTCAATATAAAAAATAGTTTTTTTTGTACACCATATTTTGCAATCATCATTGAGAGATGAGAAAGGAAACTTTACCCTTCGTTGTTTGTAGCTAAGACATTTTAAAATCCTTATTATCTGTTTTAAACCAAGTTAATAGGGGAAGTTATTTACTATTACAAGAATTATTGCTCATGAGATGATACAAGATCTCCTAAGCTCATAAATGGAGATTTATAAGGACGCTTCTGGTGATTTTAGGATGCTAATTGTTATTCATCAAAGAGAAACTTAATCTAAGTATATATTTTCACTTTTATTGTCGATAATTAATCATCACTTTGTTTTGTTTATGGTGCTACTTTTATTGTCTTATAGTTGCTTGGTGGGATCAATTTGAAAGGGGCATTCCAAAATTGCAAAGGTTTGTAATTTGAATTTGAGTCAATGTGTGAGTGCAATAAGGAGTGAAATGAATTGGATTACATTTGAATTCATCATTCCAAGAAAAAGGAATAGATTGGAGTACAGAAGGTTGCAGGACTTAGTCTTTGTTCGATGCAATTTAAAGCTTTAAGAAAGACATGTTATTATCATTATTAAGTTGAATATAATTTCTTATAAATTTTTAATAATTTAAAATTATTTGTTTATTAGGACTCTTAATAAAATAAGTAGCTTTGTAAATCTAATTTGCCTTAACTATATTGATCTTTTAACCGATTGAGCTTCTGAGGAACCATGTTTGTTATATGAAAGTGACTTGAAATATAATTTTGGATGAGAAACTACAGACATGTCATTTAGTGGAATAAATTTTAATAATGGTGATGATGAAACTCCGCTCAATGATGAGAATTTTGTACTAAATGATAATTGATGGCAATGTGATTTGAAAATGAAACTCTGCTCAATGATGAAAATTTTGTACTAAATGAGAATTGATGTCAATGTGATTTGAACATGTATTCAATTGAATGAAGTTTCAAGTTTTCATTTTTCTTCTTCTTTTAATTTCACTTATATTTAATGTATATATTAAATTCTATATATGGAATATAAATATAATTATAAATGTTTTTTTTCAAGTTTCACTTCTATTTAGCATGAACTCTTATTGTAAATTGTAATAGTTAGTGAGTCATAGATATTTATTATTCTTTTATTTGATATTTTTATATAATTATTTATAAAATTGTAACATTTTAATACTTTGTATTATCTTTAATTTTACATTTATATCATGATTAAATGATTGTCATATTAATTGTAGTTATTATTTATATGTGAGATATGTAAAACGTAATATTAATAAAAAATATAATGTTATTATTTTAATTTTTATTATTATGATTTTGAAGTTCAGGATGATGTAAAATTATATATTATATAATATAATTTATTGAGAGACTATTTATAATTTTAAAAAAATTAAAAATTATTTTATAAATTTTAAAAATTACTTAAAATAGTATTTAATATTGGCCTATATTAGTATAATACTGTATCAAAAATAAATCCGGTACTGGCATCATTACGGTAATCCTAACATTGGTATTGTTCTCTTATTTAAACGTAATTCCTTAAGAAAACCTCTTATTAGTCTGATCTTCTATTAAAGGGAATGTTCCGGAACGCGGCAGTGACAATCGTGCTGGCTGGGCATAACTTCAACTTCAACACAAGCAAATCTTGATTGAGATATTGAGACGATGGGCTTGTAAATGCCGCGATGATTAAAAATATGACTGTACAAATGAGGCTAGGTGATACGGTTCTAGAGTCTAGACCCCCATAGCCACAGAGGCATTGGGAAATGGCTATAAAGATCAGACGTACGCTTTTGTGGAAGACGTCAACGAAGCAATTGAACGTAACGTCTCTCATCTTTCACAGAGAGCCGACCAAGTTGCATATTTTAACTCAATGCTTGTTAAAGAGGTCCGGTTCTGACGTACTTGTTCCCCAAATGGAGCCAATCCCCACCTCTCGTCAACTAACTCTTTTGCTTCATTTTGTTTAAAGTAATTAGGATCAATTTCATAAAGTTCTTACTAATTTGTGCAATCTCTTTACCAAAAGTTTCAATACATATGCATATATATAGTCTTAGGAATTTAAATGACTTTTCAATTTATCAAGCATAAATTCCACAGAAATAGGAGGTGATTCATTGAAATCATTCAAACGTTTATAGAAATCTTTCTCCGCCTGTGTCTTCCGGTGTTGGATTTGCAAGATCTGCAGTCGCTTTCTGGGTCCGACTGTCACGAGAAGCGCTTCCACGCTCGTCCATCATTGCCCTTTTGAACGAGAAACAAAACTCTTGTTGGTACAATTTTTTCACTTCTCTTATACATTATACTCTCCAGCAACAGGACTATTCACTTCTAACTAGTGTTCCGATGTTCCCCTTCTAACCTTATTCCTTTGTTCATTTCCTCTTTTCTTTGCCATTTAATTAACTCATGTATATTCTTTCTCAATCAAAATTGCAGCTTTCTATCAAGCGCACCTTCTTCTCATTTTCCTATACCAAATGGATCTATCTATAGTTTCAAAAGAAAGATATGATACTGCTTTTTGTATTTGATGCAAAGCGAAATGTCGCAAGTAAATAGGACTCGGCTTCTCTCTCTCTCTCTCTTTTTTTTGTTTTTGTATTTTTTTGGCTTGTGCGTGGTTGATACATAATGCATCATTTTTCTCATTCTAGTGCTAATAGAAAGTCTTCTAGTTATGTTTTTGGTACAAATTTACGTATGAGGAAAATCATCTGTACGTGATAGAATTTTTGATGATCGCCTACAAATCCCTGTTTTCTCAAACTATCTTGTATATCTATTCAATGCAGAAAAGGTCGAGCAAGGTAAGGAAGCTTTCTTCAGACCTTTTTTTTTTCTCTTACCCTGAACACTTTTCCTTGCACGTTTTTACTGCAAAATGTTAGCATAAATCAACTAATCGAGGTTGGCAGTAGAGGAGTCTCAGAAGTCAGAAGCCACTCCCTACGTACATATCAATAGGTGGTTTTAGTTGCTTAGAATATTGAGGGTCTGACATTGATTTGGCCAAGGATTCACAAACATCTGTTATTGTTATGCGCAGTTCACGTATTCTATTTCTTTTCAGGTTGGTATCCCAATCCCATAGAAACAAATCATGAATAGGTGTGTTGCTGCAATTTTCGTTTTTAGCATGGTGAGAGAGAGCTTCCTTCAGCCCACTCATGGAGGGAATATCAAAAGAGGTGTTGGATTAGCTGCCGACTCATTCAATCAAGCACTAGTAGGGTAAACAATGGGGATCTTGCTACTGTGCTTGTGTGAATGATGCGGGAGAAAATTCTGCATCCTTCTTTTTCTGTGCTTGGACTGAAGGGAGCTCCTTCTCTTTTGCTATCTGCGATCTGTGGCCGCAGGAAACTGGAGATCTTCGTTGTATTGCACACTAAGGGGGCATAGATGATCTGCTTCATGCACTTATATTCCATTAATGCGAATCCTATGGAAGCTGGAAGCTAATCTGGGTCATCCTATTTAAATAATTTTCAATTTGTTTGTGCTGTTTATACAAATGTCTAGTATACTCCATGTGGAATTAGTAGTGCGCACCGCATCGGAAGAAAGGAAAATTGTGGTTCCCATCTCATCTGGCATAATAATAATGAGTTTCTTTTTTAAAACTTTTTCTCAACTTAACTGTTTTTTTTTCTTGGAAATGTACACACGTACGTTAATTTATGGTTTGTTGCCTTACATTGGGACTTGGACAGAGGTATGTAGGGAGACTGGAAGAGTGGAGAGGCGTTGGGAACTGAGACATTTTGCCAAATATGGGCCGAGCCTAACACATCTTCCACTTTCTTCTTTTAATTTGACATTTCCTCTTCTTTGTGTTTTCCGTATGGAGAGATTTGTAATATGACACGTTCTTATTGTCAATCTTTTTCTTACTACAATATTAATTCAGTAAAAACAGGCAGCCTCTTCTGTTTGATTAATTCTCTTATAATTTAATATTAAAAAAGATTAAATAGAGTGGTACTGGTATGGTAGTATTATTTTTTCCAACCACAAATATATGCATTATCCTGATTTATTCGCTGGAATTGTTTCATATTCATCAATGATTCGAAGAATAACCATGGATCTTTTTATATAGACACTTTTTTCTTTCCATTAAAATCGTAACGTCTTGACAGCTGACACTAGAACTAGTGATTTTATATGAATGAGAAAAAAAAACTAACATCAACAAACCAAGAACAAAGAAGAAGAAGAAGAAGAAGAAGAAGAAAGTCACACTTGAACTTGGCTCCATTTTCGTCTCAATTCACACAGATTTGTACTCCGTTTCATGTATTTCGTTGTTAGTGTTTTAAGATTCAACTAAACGCCCGAGTGGAGAGAATCATTTGGATCGAGCGGCTAGATTTTGATTTGTCAAGATTAGGGAAAGCACGGTACCATCCTTAGGGTCGACGCTACGGTGAGTTTAATTTTATGTTTCTTTAATTTCTTGTGGTGTGTGGCTGTGTGCAGGCGCTCGTGTTTTTATCACTTTTCAGCTTCCAATAATTCGCATTTCGATGTTTGCGTTTGGTTTTGAGATTTTCTCTCTCCTTCTTTCGTGGATGGGGATCTTTAAATCCACTGTCATCTTCACACTTTCTTACCTGTTCTGGCAGACCTTTACCGGTTATTCTCCGCCATTCTCTGTCCTGTTTCCAGTGGATTCTTGTTGTTTTCGATTGCTGCAAGCATGTGTTGGTGTCCTCTGGCTTGTTTCTCATGAATTCGACTCTGTCCACTTCTCGAGCATTCCCACCAACTAATGAGTCCTTTGAAGACCCAAATGTTGGTTCTTTAGCTCTTGCGGAACCACAATTCAATTATGGCTACGACACGGAATTGATTTCTGTGTCATGGAACCAGGACTATCGCTGCTTTGCCACTGGTACACCTCTCGGGTTTCGAATTTATAACTGTGAGCCATTTAAAGAAACTCTTAGAAGGGATTTTAAGACCGGGGGATTCAAAATTGTTGAGATGCTGTTCAGATCCAACATATTGGCACTTGTCGGTGCTGATGCCAATTTGCAGTATCCCCCGAGCAAGGTTTTGATCTGGGATGATCTCCAGAATCGGTGCATTAGTGAATTTTCATTCCGTTCTGAGGTTCGTGCTGTGAAATTAAGAAGGGACCGTATTGTGGTTGTTCTTGAGCATAAGATATATGCTTACAGTTTTGTGGATCTGAAGCTTCTTTATCAGATTGAGACCTTGGCAAATCCAAGGGGACTTTGTTGTCTTTCTCACCTTTCAAACACGTTTGTGTTAGCTTGTCCAGGTCTTCGGCGAGGCCAAGTTCGAATTCAACACTTTGGGCTGAATGTTACAAAGTTGGTCAATGCTCACGATTCGCATATTGCATGTATCAACTTGACGATGGATGGTCTGCTTCTTGCCACTGCTAGTGTGAGGGGCACTCTGATAAGGATTTTCAACACAATGGATGGCACACAATTGCAAGAGGTAACTTCTTGTGCCACTATTTATTACCATTATGGTACAGTTGTAGATTGCGCTGTGGCACTCGATAGGGTACAATCAATCAGGTTTAGGAATTATTTGGATGTGTTAAATCTTGCAGTTAAGAAGCACAATGATCTAATTAGTCAAATACTGGATCATTTCATGAACTTGAAGATGATTGCGTGTCAGGGTTGGAGCCTCTTAATAGAGTATATATTTTAAATTTACACATAAACAAGCTGCTTCCTAAACAAGAAAAATGGACTAGAATTAAAAATATTTAATTGCTCCTGGCTTTCATTCTTTAAGAATTCCTTACCTGCAGGAGATTCTTTTCATCCAGATCATAAATTTCTGGCTTGAAACTCTGTTAAATAGTGAGGCCTCTTCTTCTTACACCTCTTATTTCTTCACGGGTGGAAGTGGAATTGGCAGTCTGACCCAATTTAGAATTGATGGAAAGCTTTCTTTGGTGGCTAAGAATCATCATTTTGATTTGATTCTGCTGATAGCTTTAATTGCCCCTTCTTTTGCTGCAAATTGGACTTGAACAGGATTTTTTAACACTACACCAATGGATTAGTTTTTGGTCTCACCTATATGCCGTTATCTATAGTTTTCCTCCAATTTGTTTATAAGTAAATAAATTATCATCTTAGGAGATCACAGATCCTCCACTATCCCCATCAGTAGTTGGCTTCTCGGAAGCTGACCAGCACATATTTTTCTTTGCAAATTACATTCTAAGGTGATGTGTTTTTATAGGTGCGAAGAGGTGTGGATAAAGCAGAGATTTACAGTATTACGCTATCACCCGATGTCCAATGGTTGGCCGTGTCTAGTGACAAAGTTACTGTTCACATATTCAGTCTCAAAGTTCGAGTGGCTGCGGAGGACTCATCCTCTAATTCATCAACTTCCCTTGATGCCTTTGTTTCTAAGAGCAATAGTGCCAACCCAAGTTCATCACTTTCATTTATGAGAGGTAAGTAAATATTGTTAAGAAGTGGTTCAAAGATGAAACTCTCTTTGTTAGGTTACCTTTTATCATGAAAAATTCCTTATAGAAAGAGTTATTTGCCTAAACCTCTGCTCGTTCTGTGACCTGTTTTCAAAATTTTAAGGCAGTGACCTTCTTTAATTTTCAGTTTTCTTAGAAGGTCAAATTGAGCGATAATTTCTCATATAGAATATTTTCTTGAACCTAATCTTTTTATCCTAAATGTCCAGGTATTTTACCGAAATACTTCAGCTCGGAATGGTCATTTGCTCAATTCCACTTACCAGAGTTTACCCAATATATGACAGCATTTGGATCTCATAATACTGTGATTATCATTGGCTTGGATGGGAGGTATCTTATTATCCTCTTTTTTAAGCCTTCTCCTCTGAATGGTGTGTGTTTGGATGATCTCAGAAGGTTTATAGAAGAATGCTGTGTTTAATTCTTACGGAGTATATCAAGCCATGTGTTTCAGGGGCATATTTAAAGTATATTCAGGCTGATATTGATTTGTGTTTGTAACATTAATGTAGAAACCTATCGCAGAAGCATATGGCTCTTCTATATCCTCAAATGCATTTTTCTATTTGCTTTCATAACAGTATAAATTGAATAATGTGTAAAAGTTAATTGATTCTCATTCTGGATCCCCTGAAATAGTTTACATTTAATAGTTGCAAAGGTTAACTTCTCCGCATATTTTCTCATAATTTAGACAGTTCTTGATTCCCATCCATCATTTCTTAGATCTCCAGAGAAAGTTTATCTACTCGCAGTTTCTCTTGTATATTTGGTATATAGTGTATGAAGGTGCCACAGTATTCAAGATTTAACATGCTGTCAATCAGCTGTAAAACCAAAGAGATTCTACGTTCTGACTTTTACTTTTTGTCCTTGTTCAATTAACTGCTTCAAAGAACAGAGGACTAGGTCCCTATTAGATTATATTTTTTATGGTCGTTTACATGCAAAATTGAACAAATGGAAGAATTGTGTTTCAGATGTTTCCCTTTCTCCTTGAATAAACGGTTTCCACCACTTTCATCCATTCCATCACTCACGCAAATTTCCTTTTCAGTTTTTACAGGTGCAGCTTCGATCCTATTCATGGTGGTGAGATGCAGCAACAGGAATATGTCCACCTTTTGAGAAAAAGGGGCTGAACCAAGTAGTGGCGTAAATAATCTTGTCGAGGCTAATTCTTTTTTTTTTTCCCTTTGTGTAAATGTGAGTAGTGAATGCCTATCAATGCGAATATGTTGCAGAAAAGATTTAATTGTACATAATAAACTGAGAAAATTTCTGGTAGCACCATGAGTTGCATATAGCTGCTGTCCTATATCTCCATGGCAAAATATCTGCTATTCATGACACGGCTGTAGTTTCTGATATAGTGAAATTGCCTAGCTGCCATTGGCTAGGTATTTCAGATCCCTTGGGTGATAAAACCGCAGTTTTCTCTTTCCATGTTTGAAGCTATTCGATATGCATAATTTCAATAGATCTTGGTTTACTTTTGGAGCCTACTTTGTAATAACGAAAATAAGCTATAGTTAACTGGAAGCCACTTGTTGATGCTTACTTTTGACTGCGTCTTAGAAACCCAAATCCTTGTATTTGACTGTTAATGTTATATGTTTCATCCTATACGTTCCCAAGGCACATAGATGTTAGAAAGCTTTCCCGTACTGCTACTGCCGCTTCCTTCTTTGATTCCTGTATTTGTAAAGATTTATATTCCTACATTTAACTCGTATAATTTGTATTCTGTAAGAACGTATATTTCTCCTCTAATAAGTTACTATAACTTAAAATTTACTAATAAGTTATATTTATTTATTTATCTCTCATTCTATATATATATATATTTAAAATTTAAATATCCCAAACTCTACTTTCTTCGTTCCCCATGGGCTAGGACCCAGGATTATGATAACTGACAGACTTTTACGTTATTTTCTTCAATTCCACAGTTAGGGAAACACAATTAGGAAGCGATCGACTGGAGATTGATTGTATCTTTTCGTGAACTGATACACTTTAGGTCCTATAATTAGAGTGGGCTCTTTGAGGGTTGTGAAAATGGAGAAGCAGCCATCTCTGGCTAAAAGTTTATGAACTAGTATGTCTTCTTTATGCTTATACTTAGAAAGGAGCTGGACATGAAAATGATACTTCCATATAGTTGTGAGTGTCGTGATCAAGCTTCTTTCTAACTCGTAGTTTTAATAAAGATCAATATGTATCACATATCAGAAGACATAGTTATGTACCTTGGATCGAACGTGAAAGGAAAATAACAAAGAAATGCTAAAATATCTGATTTCGGTTCCATAACTTTTGGAGCTTTCAAAGTCTTAACGAGTGCGAATCTACCGAGATCTTCACGAGAGTTGCTCACTGCAACACATTAAAGTCTTTCTGTGGTTTTCTGTACACGTGAACCTCTAAATGGATCAGAGTATTTGTATGTTTATGATTTGCAACAACAGCTACAGGAGACCTTAACCTTCTATATATAACATTTATATCGAGCCTCCCATTAGGTACTCAATATGGGTCCGATTCACATTGATTGAAGTCTATTTTTCTCCTAGACTTCGATTCATTAACCTAGATCTTTTATTGAGTCACTTTTTTTTAATCTCTATTCAGATCAAATTATGTAACTTAACTAATAAATTATTGCAAAACCGAAAATTACAATTAATTGATGACCACCAAATGGGAAAATTTATAACATTCTCCTCATGGGACAATAATCAATTATGTAATTGACTCAAGTTTAAAACCAGTTTGAAAATACAATTAAGCCACGTCACCGAATTGGTACCAAGTTTAAAAATAAACAACATTTAATCTAAAGATAATGAAAGTCTATCATTCCATACTGCAAGACTTTCGATACCAAAAAATATGAAACACATGTGTCATGTGTGACACAGGTCCAATATAATTATGCATATCTAATACCTTACTAATATAAATGAGAAAATGGAGTGTGACAAACAAGGATGATACCTGTATGATCTAATATGTATAATCTTTTTGTTTATAGGTCTTGATTTCTCTAAACTTTATGCTAAATTGTATATGAGAAACTGCATAAGAGATCTTGTTTTCTCTCATCGAATGCTAAACTGCATAAGAGAAAACCTTTATGTTCTTTTACTGAATGCTAAACTGCATTAGAAAACCTTTATGAGATTAAAAACTTAGATCTCCCTATGTCATGTTGAATCCATGGACATACGTATTAAATTGTATGTGTCTTTATGACATAGACTTAAGGTTAATTTATATATATGCGTAATGACCTTTAAAATGCTTAAGATCATCACAGAAATTAAGACTTTTACATGTATTATGACAACGTACAGCAACAAGTATGAATGAGGATAAACGATGACCATCTTTGTTAATAATAACCATACTGTCATATTACATCAAAATGTATAAACATACAAGAACCAAACATAACGATTACTAACTAATAGTGTCTAAGGACTTTAATGCACCCATATTGTATACATGTCTTTCATACACAAGTCGGTGAAGTCCTTTAGTTAAAGGATCAACAAGCATCTCCTCAGTCTGCAAATGCTACACATCAACGTCGCCTTTTTGTATAAACTCCTTTATGGTCAAGTATTTGACCTCCAAATGCTTAGACCCTGTGATATTCTTTTTGTTATTATTAAACAACACAACAACAAGATTATCACAATACAACTGAATAAGTCTAGCCACAGACAACTCAAAAATCAAGTTTCTGAGTCAAAATGCTTGTGAAGCAACCCCATAGCATGCAACAAACTTTACATGCATAGTTGAGAAAGTCATCGGTGTCTTCTTGACACTCTTCCATGATATTGCACCATCTATTAACATAAAAAATGTAACTTGAAGTGAACTTTCTGTCATCCTGATACTTAGCAAAATCTAAATCTACATACCCTAAGAGGTTTAGTTTATTAAACCTTATGTATGTCAACATATAATCCTTGGTTCCTTTTAAGTATCTTAACACTCACTTAACTGAATTCTAGTGGTCTATACTTGGGTTAGCTAGATACCGAGCCAATAGTTCAACAACAAATACAATGTCTAACCTAATGCATACCTAGGCATACATTAGGCTACCAACCACACTAGAGTATGGAACATTCCTTATAGCCTCTCTCTCTACTTCATTCTTTGAACATTGTGCCAAAGATAATATCTCACATGAGAGATATATGCTACAATAGGTTTACAGTCAGCTATATTAAACCTTTGTAACACTCGCTTAATGTATGCACTTTTACGAGAGGCCTAATGAGTATTGAGATCAATGTTTTGAAAACTAGACCAAACCACTCGATCGGACCAAAGAACCGGTGACCTGGAGCATGAAACGGTCTGATTTAGCCCTTATTTTTTGTGAGTGATTGACCCGTTCATTTTGCGATTGGACCGATAAAAATCGTTGAACCGGTTAAAGAAAAGATCAATCGGTTCAGAAAGTAAAAAGCTAAAAATCAAAAGATTCAAAACTCAGGGAATTAAGAAGACAGAATGCCGCTCTCTCTCAACTATCTTAGGTCTCATCTCAACCACTGCCACTATTCACTTCACTCTTCATCGGCTAATATCCTTAGCAAGTCTCTCCTTATCTCTCTCTCTCTCTCTCACGCCTCTTTCTCTATCTCTCTTAATAAGTTTGTGTTTCATTTTTCTTGTGCTTTTCTTGGGAATTTGCAGGTTCATTCTTTTAGACTTTTGTGACTTTTTATTTTTATTTTCATTCTTCTCTGGGTGGAAGTTAACATCTCTTTGGGTATGTTTCTGATTCTGGATATCAACTTTTGCGTTTGTTTCCAGTTTCCACTTAAGGCATGCGATCAGGGAGAAAAAAAACATAAAGCATTGGGAAGAAAAAAAGCAAAGATGGAATGACGAGTGACTAAGAATCCCATTTTCTTTATCCTTCTCTTCAATAAACAATGATTGGCGAGGCACAAAGTCTTACCAAAACTCAACTTTTGCATCTGTTTCATCACTTTCAAGTTTCAAGTTTCAACTTTTGTGTCTGTTACTTTCTAGTTTCCACTTTTGCGTCAAACTTGTATTGTGCTTTGTAAAATTCATTTTTTTAAATATTTTTAATAACAAGATATTTTTTTATGTTGTAATGTACTTTATATTAGTAGCACCTTTTTAAGTTAAATCGCAAACTATGATAACCTTTAGTATATTTTTAATCAAAAGAAAAATTTAGAGCATGTTTTATTTTATTTTTATTTTTAGTTTTCTGTTTAAAAAATGTTTATTTGAGTTTTTTGTTTTTAGTTTTGATATCTTTTTGTTTTCAAAAATTATGAAAACTATAAGAACTAGTTTTTGTTTTTTTTTTCATAATCTGATTTACTATTAACTAAATATATAATATTAAATTATTTAATATATATTAATAAGAAGTATGAATAATTTAATTTAATTTAATGTGTTTAATTAACTAAAATTAATTATTAATATAAATTATGAACTATGGTACTATCTAAAGTTCTATGTAAATTTAGCAAATGTTGTTGCTTTATGCCTTTATCTAATAACTTTTTTTCAAAGAACAGTCCAAGTTTTGGTCATTCTTTGTTTAATTCTAATTATGGACAAGTTTTTTTTAAAATCGCATTTTTTTCTTTTTTGGTATCTTCTAGTTATATCTTAATTAGATTATTAGATGTAATAATTTACTTGCTATAATTTGTATCACCTAATAGCTTGTTGTGAGTAACTTACCTATATAAAAGCAAGTTTGGTACATAATCTATTATCTAGTTAGTGATCTTGCCAAAAAATTTGTGATTAGAGAGATTTAATGCTATATATGAATATGACATTATAAAATTTTGTGTAATTTTTGTAGGAAGTTCAGAATTTAGAAACATGGATATTCCTAATGAGGTTAGTACTCCAAATGATTCGAGTACTCCTAATCCCAACACACAATCATTTGGGCAACAAGTTACAGCGAACTCAGTTAATCGTCGAAAAACCGATCCTGCATGGGAGCATTTTGCATTGCATAAAGAGGGCGCTACTAATATATTTACTTGTCTGCATTGCTCATCGGTTTTTAGAGGAGGTGGCATAAATAGGATGAAACAACATCTTGCTGGTGTACCTGGTCAAATAAGTTCTTGTAAAAAGGTTAGTC
>JANVCL010000214.1:10906430-10918760 GCA_026546855.1 Erythroxylum incrassatum | reverse complement strand
ATTATGTTCCTGTTATTACAAGAAACATCATTTCTATTTCTCATTTGGATTTAAATGGATTTGTCTTTATCCGAGATGAAAGGAGAGTTGTACTGTGTTGATGGATGATCCGAACGAGAATTCATGGCCATATTGATTCGATCGTCCACGATTTTTTCTAGGGCTTCAGCAAAATAGCGATCGGCCATCACACCAATCTGCCGAGCACGGGTCTGCTGTTGTTCCGGCTGAGACTGTAGGATTTGACAAATCAATAGATCAATCGCTTCCTCTATCTGTCTTCGGGTGAGGGAGGTTTGTTGTGGTGCAGAAGGGTTTGCGTCTAGGGGGTGCTAGGAATTAGGATGCGAACTAGTCTCGGCGTTGTCCTCCAGAGCTACACTCTGTTCTTCTTGATCTTGGTTTTGAAGTTGTGGTTGATCATTCGGGTGCGAAGATTGTGTGTGAGAACCGTGATGTGTTGGTGGGAGAATGGCAGGTAACTGCAAACCCATCCGTTATAGCGCAAGTGCCGCAACAGCGGCTACATCAGAATTGGCTGCTGCCGCCTGACTGATCTGAGTGTTTCTGGACGTGGTGCCCTGACGCCGGACCCTACGGTGGACGCCAACTGGTTCTATTTGATTTTGATGAGGCCGGACGCTGTTGCTTGGATCTATGATTTTGACTGACCTTAGCTAAAAAACACCTGCAAAACAGCAAAAGGCACGCCGGAGGTTGATTGACGGCAGGCCGCTCCGACGCTCAAGTTAGTCTTTTGGTGGGAGTTTTGGTGGTTAAAAACAGAGGAAATCAGGGTTCTAATGTCGTACCTTTTTTAGGATGAGGTAACACCTTATATATTTGGAATAACTGCTAAGTTTAGGTCTTTTACGTATGCATGAGAGGTTACCACCTACGAATAGGTCGTCGATGCTTAGGCCTGAACCTAGTATGACCGACCTAACCAGATTGCAATGGCAATTACTTATGTCTTGCTTAAGCCTTTTGATACCAATAAATTCAAATTAGTCTACATAAAATGTGGACCCGTCAATTTCTTCCTTCCTGCTAGTAATTTTCTTCTTTTGTGGGTAAATTTAATATTCTCATTTAGACCGATCCAGTGGACCTTCAACATTTAATACCCATCCCAACCTTTTCGCATTATCCAATTATTTGATATCCCAACACATCCAAGAATGCGAGGGCCATGGATTGGAAGCCACTAGTACCATACATACACAAACAATCCAACTTTATAGAATGGGACCTAAGCATAACGCATTAACTTACGTTGAATCCAACAGAAAGCCTCTGAAAATTGTCTTTTTACAAAATTGAGCTGGCTGTAAAATATATTCTCCATTTAAATAATGTTGCAAGGTTATTGTGCGCTCACTTTCTCCTTCTCTCCAGTAAAACAGAAAACAACTTTTTTTTCCAGATATTGAA
Organism: Erythroxylum incrassatum; assembly: GCA_026546855.1. Classification (NCBI taxonomy): domain Eukaryota; kingdom Viridiplantae; phylum Streptophyta; class Magnoliopsida; order Malpighiales; family Erythroxylaceae; genus Erythroxylum; species Erythroxylum incrassatum. The sequence continues at coordinate 10,917,326 of JANVCL010000214.1, read as the reverse complement.
ATAAAATAATTCTAAAACTTTTAGGTCTTTGTTTAGATTTTAGATCTTCTGTTTAATTTTACTGTATTTTATTCTATTTCATGAATCTCAGCTATTTATTTATGCGAATCTCGCATGAATTCTGTATAAATAAACGTGAGATTCATATAAATATATAACTAAAATTTATAAAACAGAATAAAATACCGTAAAATTAAAGAGAACATCTTGTATATCTGTTGCAATACCAACCTTTTAAGGCAATACCAACCCTTAACGCTTATCGGTGGTTTATTATAGAAGATCTTTGGTGGCACAGCGAAGACTGGATAGGATAAATACTGAGATAAGAATGCAATATCTCTGACACAACTATAATGACAAAAGGGTATGGCGAGGTTCAACTCCATATCCTATAAACTGTGTTTCTTTTTTCTTTTTAAGTTTGTTCTATTAAAACTGCCAGAAAGAGCGAAAAGGGTGGAGAGAAGTAGTAATTAGCTAGAAGATCAAGAGATGGAGGCAGAAGAAATTAAGCAGAGGGAACTTGATTTTCCAATGCCTGTTCTGCCTAGATTGGATCGTCTTGATGCTTTGGTATCAAACTTTTTATCATATATGCAAAGTGGACAGGGTTTTCACAATCTGAAACGTTTGTAAAGTAAGAATAATAACTAAGAAGTCTGTAATTATTTATCTTTTAACTGAGCTCCACAAATTTGCAGGTTCAGTTAGTGGAAGAAAGGTATGGAATATCGGCAGCAGCAAAGCCAAGGCAGTGTTGCTGTAGGATCATTGCAAGGATTTGCCCTCTGCTATTGAGGAAGTTCGTCATAAGGGCACGTTGCTAGAGAGAGTGCAAAGGCTTGAGAATCGAGTGTTACATGTTCGCACTACACATATAAGTTATCACTTTTTACTGCGTCCTTTGATTAGATAGTGACAATATATCAATTCTTTGAAACTTCTGTCGTGTATATACGAATGTGTCTTGATATTTTCTTTTGTGATTGATACAGTTGAGCGTAGAGATGGGAATTGGAAGCACTTCAAGATCAAGCTCTTCCACCAGTATTTGTGCAGCTGCACCCCAGAACTCTGAGCAAGGGCTAGTTGACAGAAGCAATGACGTCAACCCCCATGAGGTGGGAGCGGGAACGAAATATTTATTGATAGATTATTATTTAAGCTTCTGGGTTGAATCATTTCTTGATAGCTACGGAATGGAAGCGATAGTAGCAATCCCATGAATCAATATGATTTCATTTTGCAGGACAAAAGATGGTCAGAAGTGGAAACTTGTGCAAGAAATACGCAAGGAAATGGAGAAAGGCTATTCCCCAGAAAAAGGGCGTCCAGGAAAGTCGGCTACAAGAAATGGCTGCCGTGGTTTCAGCTGGGATGCTCAGCGTGATTGATTCCAGTTGCCAAGTTAATGTTGTTGGTTAGGAGTTAGTCGAAATCTGGTATTGGTTATGTATCAATTCTCACTAAATATGGGACAACTAAGGCAATTCAATTCCTCATTCCATTCACAGCTAATTTTGGTCTTTACCAATTAAAAAAAAAACATTACGACTACTTATTCCAAGAAGAAGAAAGCTGCAATTTATAATATAAATAGATATATATATATGGTACAGCTCTAAAAACCAAAAATATAACCATCGAGCACCTTTCTTGTATGTCTATATGGTTGAGAAAAATTTATAATATATATTTATGGTACAGCTCTAAAAACCAAAAATACAACCACCTAGGCTAGCACCTTTCTTGCATGACTATATATGGCTGAGGAGAAGTGCAAGTTACCCTTAGATTAATTTGCAAGGTGAGTACAACAAAAGCTATTAATGGTGAGGCCAGGGCAAGCCTGTGATTGAATAACGGTGGGTCTGGCTTTTTATAACAGGTTAAATTAAAAGGGCATTGGCATTAATACTAAAGCATCTTTTCATGTGATATTTTTTTGTTTTTTGTTTTCTATTTTATTATAGTGAATAATACAACAAACGTGGATGGATCTGGAACAACCCGTCAAGCAATTGGTTGCGTGATTCCTTTCTCGATTTTGACTTGGAAATTCAGTAATCCTCCATACAGGTTTTGAAAATATTAATAATAAAGGGGAAGAGGCGGAGAATTCAAGATCGAATGATGCCATTTTCATTTCCCATATAATATACGTAATCGTGGATGTAAATAAGTAAATAAAAAGGTTGGATTGGAAGCTGACAGCACTTGTATATATATGCATAATTGTGAAGACGCACAGGGAGAGAGAGTGTTGTTGTGCTGTTCCTAAAAAGATGCAAGTAGGAGAAGAGAAGAAGAAGTTGAAGATACTTAGAGCGAGTGAGAGATTCTCAACAAACCCAATAGAGGCGGTGGTATCATTGGGAATATGGCTGGGTGCTATCCATTTCAACGTCGCCTTGCTTCTTTTCTCCTTCCTCTTTCTCCCCTTTTCCAGATTCCTCATGTTAGTTTCTTTTTGCTCAAATCATTTGCTTTTTTGCTTTCATGATTTACTAAATTTGGTTTTCTTTGTTTGCAGCGTAGTGGGTTTGCTTTTGCTCTTAATGTTTGTTCCAATCGACCATGCTAACAAATTGGGTCGCCACTTATGCGGGTAATCGCGGTATTATCATATCAGTCCAATTAAGTGCTTTTCGTCTGTTATTGAATGAAGAGAAATAAAGATGAATGGGTTGAATATGGCTCTGCAGATTCGTATGTAGAAATGCTTGCAGTTACTTCCCATTGACTCTTTATGTAGAAGATATGCATGCGTTTCGTCCTGATCGTGCTTATGGTTTGTCTCCCTTTTTCCTTACTTTTCATACTAAGTTTCTAGGAATTGATGATGTTTGTCTTAGTCAAAACAGTTCTCAATTCCTGGATTACTGATGCAAATTTTATTCTTCTAAATATGAACTCCTACTATTGTACTATGCTAAGAAATATGACATTGAGCTCTCTACAGTTGCGTGCTACCTATATTAGTTCTTTACTTCAAAAAATATTACTACATGGTCACTCCCTTTTTTTTGCTTTCACAAGTTTCTCTAAAATCTCTGCTTTTAGTGTTGATGTTGGAGCTTCCTGTAACGCTTTACTTTGTAGCAGCCACCATTACTTCTCGTTTAACGTCTTGAACTTAAGACCCTTGTACATTAGGGAGGGGGCCAAGAGCTTTACTTTGTAGCTGTCCCCTTTGCTAACAACTTTGTATTTTGAGCAATTTATACTTCGTGCAGTCTTTGGTTATGAGCCACATTCTGTTTTCCCTCTTGGCGTGGTTGCCCTTTCTGACCATGTGGGTTTCATGCCTCTGCCGAAAATAAAGGTCCTTGCTAGCAGCGCTGTAAGATGCTTTTTCTTTGACTATTTTTATCATTTTTGTATTGAGAACTGCATCGATCTTTCAAATTTAAGGTGACAAATATACTTTTTAGGTTTTTTATACTCCATTCCTGCGTCATATATGGACATGGTGTGGTCTTACACCTGCTACGAGAAAAAATTTTACTTCACTGTTGGATGCTGGATACAGTTGCATCGTAGTGCCTGGTGGCGTGCAAGAGACATTTCTTATGGAGCATGGAGCTGAGGTATAGATCGTTAATTTCTTCTACACACCATTTTCTTCTCTTATCCTGATATTTTCTTTAGTTGTCAAATTTGTAAAATCATCATTTTCATTTATAGCAGGCAAAGAAATTCTTGCAATTGTTATTTTGTCTATTGGATCATTCGGAGTCGATTTATCGTTTCTTTTTATTTCTTTTCTTTTGTTTTATCTTTCATTTCCTCCTTTAATCTTGTTGAGTTGTGAGGGAGAACTAACACGTACTCTCGTAATGCAAAATTTTGATACCTTGTAAGCATACTCAATCTTGCATCTTGTCTGTTTATCCTTGTGTTGTTCTCTTTTGCACTTCCAGATTGCCTACCTTAAGAATAGAAGGGGATTTATCCGAATAGCTATGGAGAAGGGTGCCCCTTTGGTTCCAGTTTTCTGCTTTGGCCAAGTATTGTATCTTTATCAACTCCTTAGCTTTCACATGTTGCTTGAAACAATATGTTTTTTTCGTTTATAGGCTCTATATCAACCTTGTTTCTTTCAAATAAAATTTTCAGTATTCACAGCAGTATGATAAAAATATGTTTGGTGCAACTTGTTCGTATATTTTTTTGTATTTTGCCTACCACAATTGAATAAACAGTTGCTGTATTATGGGACAACTTTTGGCATTTTGCTTCACCCATAATAGCTGATTATTTTCGTTCTTTTTCCTCAGTCCCGTGTTTACAGGTGGTGGAAACCTGGTGGAAAGTTGTTTATGAATCTTGCTAGAGTTGTCAAGTTCACACCAATAATCTTCTGGGGAGTTTTAGGGTAAATAAATACGCATTTTTGGCAAAGTGTAAATTTACATTTTTTTCACCTTGGTGTTTTCAGCATGTTACTTCTTCCTAAACTTTTCAACTGTTCTTTGCCAATTAAGTTGAGTCAAATATTAGCTGAATACAACCTTGCTCATCCGTTGTTTTTGCGAGGGAAATAGGAAAACAAATCAAGTTTGATTAGCATTGCAGAAAAGCATCGACAAACTTCTCAAAATACAAATACAGATGTTTTCGAGATATTAAGTTGAATTTTAGTTCTTCAAATAGATTCTGTCTATTTAAATGAAACTATAATGAAACAAACAGGTCGACAAGTCCATATATTTGCATATTCTTAGGATAAATTTTAATCAATTGCGAAAGGCCAAAAAAAGTGTATTATCTGTCCTATACTATTTCTATTATTTGAATCGATCTTCTTATTTTTGCAGGTTACCTTTGCCCTACCAGTATCCGATGCATGTAGTGGTGGGTAAACCTATTGAATTAAAGAAAAATCCACAGCCAACAACTGAAGAGGTATGCATTGCAACACTAAACTCTGTATAGTGACGACAGCCAAGAATGAATCAATCAACTTTAAGTAAATGCATAGAAAACTTTAGATTATTAGTGATGCCCGACGTACGTTTCTGACCTGAATGTTATCTACATGCCCTCCCTTAGTTTCTTCTTGTTGACTGCTTGTGCTGTAAATAATAGCTTGTAAACATACTGGCTGGGGAGTCTAAATCTATTGTCAACTTAAAAATAAGTCCATCAATTGCCCGAATCTCTTACACTTGGGTTGCTAATATGTTGATACATCCCAACATGAACTAATTAATAGAGTAATCATAGAGTGATAGTTCAATTATGTTTTGATTTTGCAAGGTGGCTGATGTACACAGTCAGTTTGTAGTAGCATTGAAAGATCTTTTTGAGCGACACAAAGCAGAAGTTGGATGTCCAGACCTTGAACTGAAAATTGTTTGATCAGAAGTTGTAATTTCTAATCATGCTTCTCTATTTTTATTTTTCAACCCATCTTGTTCATATGCCAACATTCAATTAGATATAAGAAAATTAGCAATGGATTAGCTGATGAATTTTCTGCACCCGCAACATCAAAATTACAGGTTACATGCTTCTTTTTTGTGCTTCTGGAAAGTATCCACCACAAATGACTTATTTTAGTGAAGCTAAATTCTCAAAATGAGCTGGATGAGTACCCAAAATGGAATTGTCTAATCTCTATTTACAATGAAAGGCGACGGTGAAAGTATAAAATATGTGCTTGGCTAACTAGTAGGAGACATCAGACATGTTTAGCCAAGAAGCCACATATAAAAGGTACACCAAAGGGTTAGAGAAAATGTTGCCACCACATAAGTCCACATCATAATCACTGAGCATTCACTCTCACTAGCTTTGAACTGCTGCACGAGAACGCCTGCCAATGCAATCACAAAATAGGTATTATTGCCATCAAACACAACATACTATCCTAAAAAATAAATAATAAGTTATAAACTTATTAAAATTATTATGATATATAACATAATTTCCTCTTAGTATCGGATAATTAATTCTAATAAAAGAACATGTTGGCGCACTAAAATTGAAATTTCGTTTTAGTTTCTGATTAAAATATCATTAATAGTAAACAATTATAATAAGATTATATATTAAAAATTTTGAGAAAGTGACAAAATCATTTCAATTAATATACATATAAAGACAAAGTCTTTTAAACGGCAAAAATACAAAATTTTTCTTAAAAGTTATTTATTAGGTTATAAAAAAGATATATGAATATGATAATTTCGACATGACTAAGAGAATTTTCAAATCATAAAAATATTTAAAAATAAATAGTATCAGTAAATTACCCATGTTCAACGCGGGCGGAAGCGCATACTGAAGTAGAAGAACAAAGAGATACAATGAATCTGATCCGACCATTCCAAAATGATATGCTCCTTTCACCACTCCAATTCCTATCACTGGCAACAATACGTACCTCACCATGATAACCCCTACTATTACTCTTAATCCTACTCCTGATCCTCTAAAACCTGACAAAATAACAATTTTTGGAATGAATAGCAGTACTAACGCTAGCAGAAGAAAATGCTGGTTTCATTCATTAATTACCACGGAGAAGGTTTGCTCCCACTATCAATGTCATGCAAGGAATTACTGCATCCCTGTATTTATAGATTTTTGACAATTTTCAAGGACACTCCGAGTTGCCATGTAAGTAGCAGAGTTCAATATTAGTTCAAGAGACGTAGGATTTGATTCTATACCCTATCAAAGATATGGAGCTGTCAAGGACATGCAGGGGAGCACTTTCACCAATCATCACCTTTCGGATTGGAGAGACTGTCCCAACAACAAATCCAAGTGTCTGATGCCAAAGAATAAATACTCAAATGTTTAATAATAATAATTAACAACTCCATCATATTTTTGCATTACTTAGCAAATTACTTCATAATGACCACGTACCGCTGCGATTGTAGATGGCGCGAATACCCTCTTCAGGTTGATTTTCCCCATCAACTCCTTGACACGTTGAAAGGTTCTTCCAGTGAACGTTGCCTGTCAAGTTCATTACAGAAATCTCACTTTTGTTTGCCTTATACCTTAATTAATCAAAAAGCACAAAGAATAATCACCCGCTTGCCAGATGTAGCAATGGAGGTACCAGCAGGAGGGGCATCGTCAGGCAGTGCTTCTGTGACATTGTTTTCATCACCTGGAAGGGCATCGTCAAGCAGTGCTTCTGTGTAATTGTTTTCATCATCAGGAAGGGCATCGTCAAGCAGTGCTTCTGTGTAATTGTTTTCATCATCAGGAAGAGCATCGTCAAGCAGTGCTTCTGTGTAATTGTTTTCATCATCAGGAAGGGCATTTGTATAACTGCCGTTCTTGTCAGCATACATCCGCATGATTGTGTAAACATAGGTCCATAGGCATATAGCTCCCACCTGTTTCACATGGTATCAACAACAAAGCCCCACATGGTAATGACCTGATTCATATATCTAAGCTCATTAATCATGTAGCAGAGTGCACCCAGGGAAATCCATTAGAGGAATTGTTCTTACTAAAGTCTAGTTCGTGAAGAGTCCAAGTGGTGATATATATACATAAATCAAATATATACAGGAAATATCATACCGCCATGGAAAGAGCAACATAAGCCTTGCCGTAAGTAGTGCAAACAGTGGAATCTCCAAATGGACTATCTGATTCCTGGCAAAGAGCAGGAACAATAATGAGAGGCAAATTCCCCAAATTACCAGCGGAACAGCAACCAATGACAATGCTGTGGAGGCGGGGTGGAATTCTGGTTATTTTTATGAGAATCCAGGCTAGTGCAGAGCCAAGGATGAATGTGAGGGCTACATTCACCGGCATGAACCATCTACATACGCATATCAACGCCAGTTAACACATTGGTTACTAGTAATTATGAAATTGTTCAACAAGGATTGGATTGAAGGTGACAGATTGAAAGTGAAAATCTAGGGCCAAATCATGACTCACAGTTCAACCAAATTGTGGGAAGTGATGGTTTCCGCAAGTTGGCTAAACACGATCGCAGGGCTGAAGACGTAGAATACAAGCTGCATATGGCTTTCATAAATTAGTGACCTACTCAGTGCTGCTATTAAGAAGAGACTTAATGCCGAATCTTTCCGTGCATAATTAAGCAGTTTTTCTTTTTCTCAGGTTTGATTGTCATTTCCACTTACAAGTTACAGTAAAACGTTTGAGAAATTAAGATCAGATTAAAAAGAACGCTGACTTTGTTAAGATGTTGCCTTGCATCAGTTCCCAAGAGACCTATGCGATCTATTGCGAGGAACAAGCCGAGTGCTGTAAGCAAGAGTACTTTCAGAACTGGAACCAATGCCACAAGGAAGAGATCCAAAAATCTCATTGCCTGCATTCAAGCATTTTTGTCATTTCTTATGCATGTACCTGGAAATTAAGGAGCCGAAGAGTGTATAATAAATTAAGATGCACATGTAAAGTGTTCAATGTGTTGGTCTGTGGTTGTGGAATGTGATGAGAATGCAAGAGCTTAGCATCGCAGCTTGAAGGACAATGATAGACGGAACTAAGGCAAGTCCTTGAAAGCATCGTCAGTGGAAGTAAATCAGTGTTAATTACTCTTTAAAACAGGAATAAGAACGTAAACCTGTGAGAGGGAAGCAGTAAATGCCTCCGAGAGCGGTTGACACCATATGAAGCCTCCAACTCAAGCACGTCAGGCTATCCGCTCTGCGCTCACTTATATATAGTTTCCATCAATATTTTGTGAGGGCCCATTCGTTTAAACTAACTTCATATTGAACTTCAGTGTCCTTCACCTGCCAGTCTCTCCCCAGGAACCCAACTACTACAGGATCTAAGCTCAATATATTCATTTATTTTTGTTTGTTTGTTTGTTGCATAATTATCAGTGAACTACGTACCGAGCAGTCAGAGCTTTCATTCTTCATCTATTATTGCTTCTAGTTCTAGCTCTTATTAAGCAGTCCAGATTCTCTCTCCAGTTTTACTCTGTCTTGTTCTGTCTTATAGAATCTCAGTTATTTATTTTGCGAGTCCCATGCGGATCTCATGCGGGACCTACATAAATAAATGGCTGAGATTTATTGGACACAATAAAACACCGTAATATTAGAAAAAAGATCTGAATTCCTTATTAAGATACTGCATTCTAAGCTGTATGGTCAATAGCCTTTCTGTATCTGGTCACTTTTAAATTTCAGGCCATCATTACCATTGTTGATGGATTTAATATTAACATTTTGGTTTTAATGATATTGAGTATTCAAAACTAATCTTTTAATATATTAAACTTATCAATCAACCATCAAATATATTAAAATTCGGTAACAAATCTATAAAAAAATTTATAAAGATGATATTATATGCTCAAACAGCCTAAAGGTTACAGACTACATCTACATCTCATAGGGTATAGCTAGCACTATACACTAGACACCTATGAGTATAGCTATTATCATTATTATCATCATCATCATTAGTTTGGGTGAGCCCGCACCTTTTTGGTTTTGTCCCCTTTGGCGTCTCAGGGTGATCCTTAGCCCTCTGTGGGGTTGGGGGGATTCGAACTCAGAACCTCAGAGTTTTGTTGAGTGCTTAACTCACGCATCTTACCATTGAGCCACGTAGCTCAGTGGTAAGAGGCGTGGGTCATGCACCCAACAAAACCCTAAGGTCTCGAGTTGAATTACAACCTCTAGTGGGTGTAGGGCTCAAATTCGAGACCTCAGGGTTTTGTTAGGTGCATGACCCACGCCTCTTACCATTGAGCTATGCTCAGTGGTAAGAGGCCCGCTCCATGAGAGCACCAAAACCCTAAGGTCAGGAGTTCGAATCCCTGCCACTCCAGCACAAGATGCGGAACAGGGATGGCTCTGGCAGACCTCAGGGACAATACCTGGCCGGTGAGGGTCCCGGCCCAAACCAATTATCATCATATTTCGAAGTCTCGCACTAAAGCAAAGTTTGGGGGGTCAGATAGTACACAGCCTTACCTCTACAATATAGAGAGGTTGTTTCCAATAAACCCACATGCATATGTGACATGATAACAAAGATATAAGTATAGCTATTATCTCCATTGTAAATCACTTCCCCATCTCATCTACTGCAGCTATGAGAATAACTATAGACTCCACTGGTAAATCTCGGTCCATGGCTGTGATTCTTGGATTCTACACTATTTTTGGGTAACATTGCATTGTTTCTCACTGTAACACCCCACTCCCAAGTGACCCGAACCCGATATTATTGGTGATATCCGAGTCCGTGCCCCGCGAGAATGGCGTACTACATCAGTCAGTAAACCTCAGTATACATTTTTTCTTAACCAATCATTCCACGTAAAAAGGAAATAATTTCAGTTATTACACAATCACGCGGAATAAGCAGTAAGCAGTAGAAAATCTTTGCAGTTATAATTATTACTATCATTTAGCAATATTTTACAAGAACCATAAAAATACAAAAACAAATACAAATACAAATCAGTTTACAACGATTGCAGAATACAATTCGATAAGACACTAATGCAGACGCGAACTGATCCCGACCTCTAACCTTCACTTGCCTACAGTAGACATACTCCCGCGTCGAACGGGGTACTCTTCCATTCCTGAAAAATAGATTGCAATTTTGGATGAGTTTGCGAACTCAATGAGAAACCATCATCGATGGTTTTCCCAATTCATGCATCACATAATCAATTCACAGTAATAAGGCAGTTGCAGTAACACTACGGTCTACAGTCACAGAAATAGTCATAAACAGTCACAATCATCATACAGTCATAGACACAACAATTTACAGTAGACAGTCACAGTCATAGAATACAGTCAATCACAGTAGTCATACAGTCATTTCAGGCATTCAGTACAGTATGCAATGCACATGTGACTCTTTTTCCAGTTTTATTTCAGTGTTGTGACCGAGCGC
>JANVCL010000214.1:10863162-10881551 GCA_026546855.1 Erythroxylum incrassatum | reverse complement strand
GTACTTGCATTTTAGCCTTACTTAGGACTCATCGAAAATCAGATTAATCCTGTAACTATACAGTCGCCACGCAATAAAGATGAAAAATTGATTGTCTTCATCAGAATTTGACCGCAAAGCAACTCATTTATCCAATGATGCGTTCTTAGCCCAAGGGAAACGAAGTACCTCGAATCAAATGGCAGTCTTTTTGAAAAACGAAGCAAAGATTCTTCTGGAAAATCGCAGCTATCATTGCTGTTAGCTGAAGCCCCACTCTGTAGTGAATCTTCCATGGCTAAATGATACGCAATTTTGGCTGAAATAAAACCATTACGCGATTCTAAGCCAATTTGTCCTGAATTAAAGGCTCTGTTTATTGGAATTTCCGAAACTCTTTCAAACTCAAAAAGGTAGAAAAACCATGTTCAACAGTTGTATTCCACCTGCTAGATGACTTATAAAGTAGCCTAGAAATATTTTCTTTAGAGTCTAGTTTTTGAATACTTATGTGACCTAGAACATTTGGTTGCCAATTGTGCCCCCAAATTCTATCTTTTTCGTTATTCCCCCTTTCCAAATATGTCCTCTTCTCAATATCTAAAGATCGTTAACGAGACTAGTCCGCATGAAGAATGGGTTAGTCCCCATTCGAAAAATTACTTTAGTTCTTAAGATTCTTGAAGTAATAAAGAGAGATTCTCTACTAAGCTCCAAATTTGTTTAGCTAGTAAAGTATCATTAATGGTTCATAAACATAAGTTCAAATTGCAAGATATTGAGGAATGAGCTTTGAAGACCTCAATAGGAAACCAATCAACGAGAAGAGGCATAGAGGTAAGAGGCAAAAGTAGAGGAAGAGTTAAGGGAATAATGATTGTGGCAACCAACAAGAAAACAACCAAGATGAAGAGTAACAATTCCAAGGAAGAGGAAGAGGACGTGGTGGATTACATGTAGTCGCTAATAAACCAAGGGCTGGAAATAAATCTAATGTCAAATTTCATTGATGCGTGTAAGAATGTTACAAGTTTGAATATCGTACTAATTTGTCCAAAAGTAGTGAAGAAATTTTGAATTTTTGCAAAAAATGAGGAAGAAGTATCTTCACTGATAGTTTGTCATGAAAATGTAGAATCTAGTAAAAATCTATGGTATTTTAAACACTTGGATGCAACAACTATATGAGTAAAAATATGTCAGTAGTTTACACTCTAGATGAATCATTCAGAGACATGGTAAATTTTAAAGACATCTCAAATCTCGGCAATAGGAAAAGGACAAGTACTCTTGCACTCAAAAGGTGGAATTGCCCACCACAGGTGTCCTCACACCCCAGTCCGAGAGAGTGGTGAGGGGAGTAAACCATGGTTTAATCTCACTCAGCTCTTCAGGAAAGCAACCCAGTGCCCGGTGCGTACAAGGAGCCACCACATTGGATGAAACTCTCACAGTGCCACTATCGGGACTCGAACCTGAGACCCTTGCACTGAGCAACCTTCCTGAGGTCCAATTGAGCCCATTATTTGTTTCTTCCCCATGAGGTGATTCACTTATTCAAGTAGCTTGGTCATTAATGAGACCCTTGCACTCAACATCTTCCAATTAGATGTCAAGTGGCCTTCTTACATTGAGAATTAAAAGAATATGTATTTATCAAATAACCTTCTAGTTATATTAAGGTTGAAGAGGAATATAAAGTGTATAAATTAAAAAGGCTTCGTGTGGACTTAAATAAGCTTCACGAGTTTAGCACAAGCACATTGATGCATATTTTCTGAAGGATGGTTTTCAGAAATTTACTTATGAGAGTACATTTTTCATAAAATTTGAGGATGATGGGAAATTGTTGTTGGTTTGTTTATATGTTGATGAATTACTATACACTGGAAATGTTTGATAAGCTTAAGAAGTCTATGATGGTTGAGTTAGATAAGTCTAATCTTAGAAGAATGCATTATTTTCTTAGGATAGAGGTTATTCAATCACATGTGATATTTTTATTTATCAAAAGGAGTATGTTCAAGAAATTTTAAACAAATTTCAGATAAAGGATTGCAATATAGATAACACACTAGCGAAGGCAAGCCTAAAGCTTATGAAAGATTGCGATGGAAGAAGTGTTAACAACACTCTTTACAAGCATATCATTGGAAATCTAATGTATCTAACTACAATAAGGCCAGACATAATGCAAGTTGTTAGTTATCATAGCTGGTTTATGGAATCACCAAAGGAAATGCATCTACTAGTAGCAAAAAGAAATTTAAGATATTTGTAAGGCATAGCTAACTACGACATACTGTGTAGAAGAGAGAAAAAATTGATGTGATTTACTGATGATTGCGACTACACATGGGATCTAGATAATATAAAGAGTACATCCGGTTATGTTTTTATGATAAGGTCATGAGCTATTTCTTATCTTCATGAAAACATTCCATTGTTACTTTGTTCACAACAAAGAGAGAGTTTGTAGTAACTTTAACATGTTTGTCAAGCAATTGGGCTAAGAAATATACTTAAAGAAGTTTACTTCGAGCATAAGAACCAACACTCATTTATTATGATAACAACTCAACTATAAAGTTTACTTGAGTTGCATTTGAGCACCCTTGTCGTTGCTAAAGACGACTATTGAGTACTAGCATAGTAGTGATTCAAAAATTGGTAATTTATCATTCAAACAGTCCTCTCCAACTTGCATGTTACATCACATGATTGTGAAAGAAGAGGAACGCCGAAAAGACGGGTCTAGTGCTAGGCATTTTGCACATGGTTCGGAATAAAATCTTTTTCAAAATAGCTATTCAATTTTATCAGCTATCATCCGTCTAGGTCTTGTCTATTGCCACTACTTCCCTTTCCAATTCATAGCATTTGATATTTTTTCCTTTTGTCATCATTGCCTTTTAGAATGAGTTTTCTTTGTCGTTGTTTGCAAAAATATACCTATTCTCCAAGTACACCCAGCTGGGATAGCTTAATTATTCCCCCGAAAGCCACGTTTTAGAGAAAAATAAACCTGTTACTTTAACTAAATACATAGTAACTTGACAACAACACTATATATCATATACACTGATTTTCTGGAACATACTTGGCATTGAAAAGAAGAAAAATAAAATAGTTGGTTAGTCAGGGGAGTCAAACGAGTGAGCGGTATAAGTATAACTTTGACAAGGCATTACCTGTCTTGCTCCATTATTTGTAAACTGAACATCGGTTTGCATTTTATTTTTTTATATCAGCTAAAGATAATCGTCCAGATGCTGAAAGTTATGTGAAAGCATAACGGCTTTTGGTGGGATAACTAGGAATTTTTGGATTGAATAAGGATGTCCTGTCAAGAAAGAATAATTTTTAGTGCTCATGTGTGATTGCAACCAACTAAAAAAGGATTTGACTCCATTAGTTCCTTCAATTTTATTTTCCACATCTCAAAGAAAAGAATGCATGTTTCGTCTTGAAAAAGGAAGAGTATACAGGATTGGAGACCTAAATCCCATGACTAATACTATCAACACATACTTTTCGTATATAAAATTGAGATCTCTACGGTATGACATAGAAACTGTAACCATCTAGAAAATTTTCACTTCTCTTATCTTTTGAGAATCCCATTAATCTAAATCCATTTCCTTGTTGCCTTCCAATTTCGAAAAGACCAGAGCTCACCCTTCCCCACCCTCTATTCTCCCTCCAACTTTGCCTATATATAGCATACAGATACAGGCAAGGCAGATGAATATATTCTAAAACTAGCTAGTAAAGAAGCCGCAAACTCCATTCTTTACCTCCAATTGCTCTTGTACTTTAACAATCCCACTGGGTGCAATTAGACCACACAAATGATCCAATTTCCGAGATTAAGAGTCCTCTTTGACTTAAAGTCTTCACTGCAGAATCAGTTAGCTATGGCAGATCCACCAGAGGCGACGAATGTGGAGTCTGATTTGGTGGTCATAATGGCTGCTATGTTATGCGCATTGATATTAATGAAAGGCTTGATTGCGGTGCTTCGATGTGCCAGGCTCCGCACCTGTGGCAATAAGAATTCTTCGTTACAGTAGCAGCATGCTTTGTCAAACAACGGGTTGAAGAAGATCATCCTCAAGTCCCTTCCCAAGTACAATTACAGTGCGAGTGTCAAGGCATCATATAAAGAAGCAAACTTTTCATGGATAGAGTGCTCAATTGCTTGAGTGAGTTTGTGGAAGGAGAAGAGTTGAGGGTTTTGCCACAATATAGCCACGCCTTCCATGTTGCCTGTGTAGACATGTGGCTTGGATCCCATTCCTTATGTCCTTCTTGTCGTCAGATGCTGGTGGTTGTCTTTAGTTGTCCGGAATTTTCTGCCAGTGGTAGAAGTGGAACAACGTTGACTGAATGTGGTTGGCCACATACGTAATTGAACGTCAAGGAAGAAGACAGTATCATCAATCACATTAACGCTTCCTATAACTGTAGCTTCTTGCCTTGACCACCCGATTATCTTGATCAGGATTTCGCTTCTTGTAGTACACAAAAGCATGTGAACCATGTAGTGGTTTAGAGTTCTTTTCCCCTTTTCTGTTGTATTTTGGGAGACGTGTTGGGATCATTGATACTGGTGGGAAGGGCTTAACACCATTAAAGACATCACCGAAGATGAATTGTTTATGTTGTTTGAGCAATGGCAGCAACGCAAACATGATACAACCGAATATATTTATGCAGATTTAGTTAATAAAGTTATGAATATGAATTTAGTTCTTTTGTTCTATAAATTTAGCTTATTCATTTATTCCTCTTTCCCGCTATCCGCTCTATCAGTTGCTTCGGTTCCCAATTCTCATTTTTGTCATTTCCCTTCCTTTATGTAATACAAAAAACTTTTCAAGAATTACTCCGCATGGATGAAATAGAGAATAATGAGAAAAGGGTAAAGTTAAGGGTACAAACAAATATCATTCTCAGGTTCTTATTCCCCCCACGTAACAGTACTCATTTATCTTTCTTACGAGTTCGGATCCTTTGTCCAAGATTAGCGTGTTTTACTGTATCTAACATTAAAACGACGCCGTCTTTTTTTTAATTTAACAGATGCGTCCGACTCCTCCAAGTACAAGCCGTTTTAAATCCAAGATATAGTCACACTTCTGTTTAACTATTCCACTTCTACTGATAACGAAATTTAATAATAATAATGTATATAGTAAATAATTTATTTATTTATCTTTCGTTTATGTACATAATTAATTATTTGTCTTTATTCTAAAACGTGTCTTAATTTTTATTTGTTTGATTAATTCTTTTTATCTTGATGATGAGTATAAACATATGTTTTTATCCTTATTATTATTAAGAACAAAATTAATAATAATAAGAAATTTAATAATTTTTAATATAATAAATAAATAAATAAATAAGAATAAGAATAATAGTAAGTAGAAAATTTATAATTATCATAATTTAAAACAATTAATTAATAATAATAATTAAAGAAGAATAATAATAATTAATAATAATACAATTTATAATTAATAAGGAATACAAAATTAGCAAAAATAATAATAATTCTTAAAATAATTTATAAAATAATAAATTATAAGGAATTTAATAGTGGTGGTAGTAGTAGTAGTAGTAGTAATAGTAATAATAATAATAATAATAATAATAATAATTGTTAACAGGTGTGAAGAAGAAGAGTCGCAATCGCGACGCGTCCGATTCCTCCGGCAGCATCGCAATCGCGACTTCGCATCCTTTTTTATTTTTTAAATATTATTATTAGTAGTAGTAGCAGTATTATTATTAAATTTCTTTTTATTATTAAATGTATTTATTTTGATTATTATGATTATATTCCTTATCATTATTTAATAATTTAATTTAATTTATTTCTATTAATATTATAAAATTCTTTATTATGCTTAATTTTCTTCTTATTATTTTTAAATTTATAATTTATAATTATTTAATTAATGTTATTATTATGGTTAGTTTTGTACTTCAGTATATTTCTTATTATTAATAAATGTGTTAGTTTTATTAAAAATGTTTATTATTATTCATAACATTATTAAATTGCTTATTATTATTAAGTGTATTTAATTATTATTGTTGTTGTTGTTGTTGTTGTTTAGTTTATTAATTAATTTGATTTCCATTATTATAATAGCTGTTAAATTGTGAGATCCCACATCAGTTGGAGAAGGAAACGAAGTACGCCTTATAAGGATACGGATACCTCTCCCTTACAGACGAGTTTTTTATGGCCTAATGCACCAGATTCTATCAGAACTCCGAGGTTAAATGTGTTTGGGCGAGAGTAATTCTAAAATGGGTGACCTCCTAAGAAGGCCTCGAAAAAAGCAAAACCGTGAGGGTTTGACTGGGTCAAAGCTCAAAGCAGACAATATCTATAAGTAGGTGATCTGGGATGTGACATAATCACTCGACTATCTCCACATAGTTCATACTACATCCAATGACTACCGATTAAACGACCTATAATTAAATAGATTATAAGTAGTATCAAAACATAGCAATCTTCATGCAAGATAATTTTGATGACCTCAAGTCAAAAGATCACTTATATAATCATCACAATGAGAATTTCATAAATATACAAGTAATATTCCAAATGGATTTCTCATATCGGGTCTGTTAAGTGAACTTGTTCTCTAGCAAGCATCTACACGTTTGTTTAAGTATCTCTATACTTTAGCCTATGAGATTGACTACTTCCTTCATAAGAAAACAAAATA
This sequence comes from Erythroxylum incrassatum, assembly GCA_026546855.1. Taxonomy (NCBI): domain Eukaryota; kingdom Viridiplantae; phylum Streptophyta; class Magnoliopsida; order Malpighiales; family Erythroxylaceae; genus Erythroxylum; species Erythroxylum incrassatum. Next base: position 10,874,820 of record JANVCL010000214.1, on the reverse strand, counting down.
TGTGCTAGTCTTTTTACGTTCTATTAATGTCTAATCTTAATAGAACCATGATTAGGAACAGTTAAGAATAATACATAAATGCAATATGAATCTCATACTTATATTGTCATTATAATTTCATTTGCAATGTACAATTATCTCATGGACTTTATCATATACATCTAAACATGTACAAGATAAAAAATGCCTTCAAGTAATATCACTAAACTACAACCAAAGCGATTGGCTGTAGGGCATAAATTAACACAAGTGACATCAGAATCCTACAAATACGATTTAATTATTCAACATTTGTTTATTAAATCTTTAAAGCTTCCATCTCTTAATCTTAACCCCCCTTTTTTGTGTTAAGATTATAAATTAATGTTATCCTTTGGATTCATTTATTTACATTTTTTTCAAACTATAATTAGCAAACGTCAAATAAAATATCTTTTATTTTGTATGTCTTAACATACATGGGGAATATAATTGTAAAATAAATAGAAATCCTAATCTCCATGTATTTCAATTCACCTGTAATAAAAAGAAATCTCCAAAAAGGGAATAGACAAGATTTCTTGTAAACTCTAAATTAAGAATCAATCCTATCAATTTACTATGATTGAAAATGACAACCCAAAAGGAAAAAAAAGTAATGTCGAAATTAATCAATCAGTGCGGGGACTGGCAAGAGCATCAGCTCCAAGAGCAAAGAACTCACAGATGACCTCAAGGGGCATCCCTTTAGTCTCAGGTACCTTCAAGAACACAAAGATCCATGAAAGAATGCACGCAACTGCGAAAATTGAGAACACACCACCGAGGCCCATTGTACTTAGCAGTATTGGCAGCATGTATGTGACGGTTATATCTCCCAACCAAAATGTTAGTGCACATATTGTTATGCATATTCCTCTGACTCTTGTTGGGAATATCTCGGAGCATATTATATTTGGTGTTGCACCAAATCCCATAACAAAACATGCTATGTATACCATCACACTTGCGGTTGAGATTGTTGCTTTCAACACAGATCCCATGTTCAGAATGTTGCTTAGAACTAAAGCCACCAGTGAGGCTATCAGTATCGGGATTGTGCACAACAGTAATGACCTGCAAACCCATCACTTTGATGTTTCTTAGCTACTCATCAGCTAATGTTGCTTAGGAAATAACAAAATTAACTTACCTTCTACCAGAAACATCCATCAGCCTCATTGCAACCATTATGCAGGGGAGCATCAACAAGGTAGTGAAAAGGCTTATAAGCAGAGACGCAGAATCTGGTCGCAGTCCCAGATTTGATAGAAGAACCGCCACACCTGCTTGCTTCAGAATCTGAGGGGTGTAGTATAGAACCCCATTTATGCCAGACATCTGAAATTTTAATTATGGACAGCGGCACCAATTAGTCCAAGTCCAACACATGAATGATTAAATATTCTTTTCTCGTCTTGGAAAGTTATGAAATACCTGCTGAAGTAATTGAATGCCAACTCCAACAGTTAGTGCTCGCTTAACTCCTGGTTCAAAAATTTCACTCCAGCTTGGCCCTTTATCATCAGGAGTTTTTTCTGATGGTTTCAGTATAGGAACATCCAGTACTTGCCTTGAACATAGAGCATGTTGGCTTACAAGGGCTGAAGCTTGTACAAACTGATCATCTTGTTCAGGAATAGCAATATCACCACCACCAGCAACTGAAAGAATCGACATCGAACCTCTCCGAGAACCAACTACGCCTTCCTGATGCAGATACATCCTCTGCACCCCTTCTTCCCTTCTCCCATCTTTCCCAATTTTCTCACACTTCTTGTATGCCAATTGCCATCCACCACCAATTCCCATTGCACTTTCCTCACCACTGAAAAGGCTACTATTTCGCCTCATTCCGAACATGCTACCAGTTGCCCTCATGCTCAGGGTGCTCCCGTTAGTACAACGAACCATGTCCTTGTCCATAAAATTAGACTCGTGCTGCGATAACAATGGAGTCCGCAAATTATTATCCTCAGAATCTTCAGGACCACCGTGGTCGCATTCCCTTTGGCCCTCCTCATCCCATGCTTGTTGATCGTTGCTTCTCCCTTGATTATTATTTCCCAGTGAATTTAAGAAGCTAGCTGTGTTTGGGAAAAGCATGCTACGCATGCTTCCTCCTGTAGATATATGTAAATTCTCATGAACACTTCCAAATAAAGTGACAAGCGGATCCATCATGGGAACGCTCTGATTTCCCACTATACTTCCATGACGAGACGCCATGCCTAGAGTACTCTGTCCAGACACAGGTTTTGCCATCCACGAGACGCCTTCCTCTGGCCCATATAGTCTTACCTGCCCTTTCTCACTGCTTTCACCAGCACCTGTATCATTTGCTGGACCAATAATGTACTCTTCTATGCAAGTCTCCTTCCCAACTCCAAGCCCTTCAACCAGCAAAGCCAGCTCACCTGTATATCGATCGAAGACTAACTTCCTTGAGACTTCTGAGTTTCAAGCATTCAACAGGAATCAAAAGCTTAAAAACAATCGAGTTTAATTACTAGAGCTTTATCCTGACTGTCGAAAAGATGGGAACACCTCCCGATTTACCAGGATTAAAGAAAAACTAGCCGATGTAAACAAAAGTTTACGGTTTTTGAAATACCGAAGCAACGGGACTACAGGAGTTCTACATTTTCTCATGCCTCGTATATATGTACAAGCTACTCAATGAACAAAATAATACCTGAAACATCTTCCCTGCCACGAAGTCGCTGCAAAACTTTCTTAGCATCAACTATCTTTCCTTTACTGACAAGCCACCTTGGGGATTCAGGCAAGAAAAGAACAGTTAATGCGAGGCTAAGTAGAGAAGGAACTGAAAGAACACCAAGCATTAACCTCCAGCTTGGAGAATCCATCAATGACATTCCAAATACCATGCAGTATGAAACGAACATTCCTCCTGAACCCATGAACTGTGGTAATGTATTCAATTGGCCCCTAATTTCTGTTGGGGCTGTTTCAGATATGTAGAGAGGAACAAGAGTAACTGCAAGACCAACTCCAAATCCATCAAGTAACCTTCCCAAAAGTAGGACATAAACGTTAGGAGCCCAAAACATTACTAGACCTCCAAGAAAATACATAACTGACGACAATATCAGCATTGGTCTCCTCCCCAGGTTGTCTGATACAGGTCCAGAGAATGTGGTGATGATAGTAGCTCCAATAAGTGACATGGCTACGATTAGCCCTTCCATTGTTGGTTGACTTTGCAAATTGAACTCCTTCTTGATGTAAAGAACCGCCCCTTATCATGCATGGAGATACAAAATTAATTAATAAGCAAATTTCTTTCATTCTTCCTGTTTTCAGAATTTTCTTCTTGGTGATACCAAATTAAGTACAAAGAAAGCGATGAATGTAACAAAATTGGGGATGGATCACCTGAAATGGTTGAATTGTCCCATCCCTGTAACAAATTCCCTACAGCAGCAGCAATTGCCACAAGTACGGCTCCCCTCATCCTTATTTGATATCTATCCGACCACTCCTGCTTGCTTGCTTGCTACTTCTCTTCCCTGAACTGTGATATTGTAATCTCTACATAAAAACTAAGATAGCAATTGTTCACTCCCCCCCAAAAAAAAGGCAACAATCTCCAGTGATTCTTGAATTGTTTCTAATCTCAATTCAGACACAAATTACCTTGCAGTGCAAGGAAAGCATGCAAAATGCTGCTAACAAAGTTGAAGGTTCCTAGGATTGGTTCTTTGTTTTGATGGATATGTTCACTAATTAAAACTGGTCATTAATTAAAACTGGTGGTGAGTAATGTAAAGATGGGACAAAAGATACGGGTCAACCAGCATAGAAATAGCAGTTCAAATTCATACCACACCCTAACCGAGGAATGTGCCGTCCCCATCCCCTCTTTTTCTCTTAGTCTCAGTTATGTACGTTTTATTTTGAAAAAAAATCACTTGAACAATTATTTAATCTCTTAATATATTTCAGTGCATACATTACATAGGTGCCAATAAATCCCTTTTAATTACAAAAATAATTACCTCATTTCGTATCCGTGCAGAAAAATATTGCAGGTTCTCTCTATTCGCACCATTCTTCGCAGGTTGTCTCTTTTCCTCGTCTTCTTGGTAAAAGGTCTACATTTTTTTGCTTTTCCTGGACTTGTTTGGCTCGCTGCTGAAACTACGAAAACCCAGATAGAGTTTCCCAAAATTTTGTTCCTTTCCATTTTGGGTTTTGTGCATTAATGGTTTCCCCATAAATGTCAAATGCTGTTTCTTCTCTTCTGGTTTGTTGAGCTTTTCAGTACCGGCCGTTTGTCCCTGACCAAGCTGTACGGCATTATTTCTTTATCATTATCAAAAGTTTCATTTTAGTTAATGAGTTCGGTTTACATGATTAGTCATTTTGTTGACAAAAAGGTTTCGTCGTTGAGTAGTGCCTCTTCTGATTTGGTAATTATTCTGTTGGTAATTAAATGTATTATCTGGACTACAAATCTCAAATTAATTGCGAATTTATCTGTTTCTGTTGAATAAATCAGAATTGGGTTTCCACAAACTTAAGATTCTCTAATCTGAATCTAGATTTCCCTATGCTTTTTTGTTCTTAATCTGTTATTGTCAAGTCTCTGTTCTTGCAGTAAATATTATCTGACGAGAAGTATGATCTTTATTTCTCTGAAAAAGTTGAAGGCCTTTTGATTCCTTGTACCCATTTGGATATTGATAAAGATCAGTGCTTTGCCAACTTTCGTTTTGGGGCTTTAGGGTTTATACACCAAAAGCAAATATCTTCATTGGGCTTAGGTAGACTGATGCAAATTGAAGGTTTTACAAGAAATGGCAAATCTTGTCCCAGGAGTTCTTCTCAAGCTTTTGCAGCACATGAATACAGATGTAGAAGTTGCCGGTGAGCACAGGTCTTCTTTGTTGCAAGTTGTGAGCATTGTACCAGCACTAGCGGGTAGTGACTTATTCCCTAACCAGGGGTTTTATCTCAAGGTATCAGATTCATCTCATGCCACTTACGTGTCTTTGCCTGATGAGCATGATGATCTAATTCTTAGTGATAAGATCCAACTTGGACAATTTATTCATGTTGAGAGGCTTAAATCAGCCTCACCAGTGCCTATTCTTAGAGGGGTTAGGCCAGTACCCGGGAGACACCCATGCGTCGGTACCCCTGAAGATATTGTAGCAACCCACTCTCTTGGGTTCCTCAATAATGGTCATGAGTCAAGTTCAGGTCCAAAACATTTAGAGAAAGTAAAATCACCTAAAAGAGGTGTTTCAAGGAGTATGATTATAGTAGAGAAGGAAAAAAGAAGGTTGTTGAATGGAAATACCAAGAGGGATATCTCAGACAAGAAATCCTCGTGTCTGAGTAGATCAACAAAACCTGCGCTGGCACTGGATATCAAGAGGGACTCTTTGACAAAATTGAAGACATCCAGTTCAAGATCAATTCCTTCTTCTCCACTGAGTTGTTATTCATTGCCCACTTCCTTTGGGAAGTTTGCTGGTGGAGTTAGGCAGCAGGCCAAAGTTAAGGGCTTGGAGAAAGGCTCACCTAGGTTGGGCGTAGGAGAAAAAACAAGTTCAGTTCGCACTGCCATTCCAACAGTGATCAGAGTGCCAGTGCTTAAGAATATTGTTCATGGACTTGAACTAGGGGCCAAGGCCTTGAGGAAGAGTTGGGAAGGGAATATGGATGCAAAGAATAGGGACAGTTCCAGAAAGATGACTTCTAAACTTGCCCCAAAGCCTGAAACTCGAAGTACTTTTGTAAGTATTTTTGATCGGTGCATTATCTTTTGTATACTTATAAGATCGATTAACATCAAATAAAATATTGCATACTGTTGTGAGTAAGAGTTAAACCTGTTTTTACCCTTCTTAGTTGTTTGAGTGTTATTGCTTGATCATGATGAGGATTTCTTTATTTAGGTCGTTTTATTTTAAGGACAAAACTGTTCGTACATGACCTCTCTACTATAAATCTCCATATGCTGCCAACTCCTTGAAATGTCTTGAAATGCCATACTGCTTGCTGATTTTCTAGGATTGAATTTTACTAGGTGTCTTCTAAAAGTCAGAATTCTACTTATCCAAATTTCTTTTACAGGCTCCAAGAAAGAGCACATTAAGTGAGAAGTTGTCATCTAGAGAAGATGATAAGTCCCGAATACCAGCTAAGGTATTTAAGGACAATAAGAGTCGTATATCTAGCAAAAGAGTTACTTCAAATGGGCATTCAGAGGGTCAAGAAAAATCAAATAAACCAAGAATGTCTGTTGGGAAGAAATCATCAGGAGAGCTTGTGAATGATGGACTTGGAAACTTGGTCAAGGTATCAACACCTAGCAAGAGACTGACTGAGGGTTTTGTTTCGTGGAGTTCACTTCCCTCTTCTCTGTCAAAACTGGGAAAGGTAATGTGAATGTGATGTTAATACGTTTGTGGGCCCTTGTACTTCTCAAAGAATATTTTCCTGCGCTTCCTTTGATGCTTAATGCTTTAGTAAAATTCCTTTCATCTCTTGAAGACTTTTTAGTCATTTTGCTACTTGAAGTTGTTCTTGCATTGCTATCAGCAGCTCTATCACACTTTTCTAAGCATCATATAGAAGCTTAGAAAGTGTAATCTTGATTGCAAGATTCTACTGGGAACAAACTAAGTGGATTATTAGGTAAGTTGGCAAAATGAGGTCATGAATAAGGTATCTAACTAGTATCCTGCAGCTTGTGGATATTGGCCTTTTGTTGCACTATGGACGTGCAAAAGAGAACTGGAATTTTCTCATTGACGCATTCTTATAACATGGTTAATTTCAAATAAAAAGTGAAAGAACAAAATTCTTGAATTTACATGGGAAGCTTAACTAGCATTAAATTGCAGGAATCTTTAGTTCTATGGTCTCCGGTAAGAAGCTTGTAAGTTTCATTCTACTGCTTATCGTGTCTTGGTGCAAATCTTATTGCAGGAAGTTATGAGGCATAGAGATGCTGCACAGACAGCTGCAGTAAATGCTTTGCAAGAGGCTTCTGTTGCAGAAAGCTTGCTTCAATGCCTAAGGTGGTAAAGAAGGATTAAGTGAAAAAACAAATCTTTGCCTTTTATATTGATGTTTGTGTGTATCTTTGGTGATTCAATATGTTTGTTAGCTTTATTTGAATAATAGTCTTAAGAATGTGGATGGTCAATGAATTGAAGAGATCAATTTGTATAACTGTGTACAGAGCTTGTTAGACATTGTAGGTGGATTGGTTGAAGCCCAAATTATATCTAGCAGTCATTTTAAGATGAAAACCTGGGTGTATATGCCTTAACACAAGTAACAGAGAATCGGAAGACATAGATCTGTAAGATCATGACTTTAGTGAATTTGATAAATGTAATATATGTTTTTTTCTATGGCTAGAAGTTCAATGTAGTCTTAGTAGGCTGCTAACTTCAAGTCAATAGCAATTCACTTCTATACCATGACTTGTATAAATGAAGATAGTTAAAAATCCAACTATAATTATGATATACGACATGTTTTTAGTTGAATTTTTTATTGATCAACTCATAGAAAATTTTGGATAGCACTTACCATCAAAATAATTGGCTGCATGGGAAATCACAATGAGAATCATTAGGATTCCTCTTATCGTGCAGTATTACTTAATCCATTACTGGGAGATCATGGATAAATCAAGATAAATCTTGTGAGATTGCAGTGTTGAATTCAAGAGCAGTAAATTTTCAAACATATCTTATTTTCATTCAAGTTAAAATATGTATTCAGTATTGGCAATTGTCTTTTTGGTTTAACATCATCTGTATTGTTTAGAATTTTGTTTCACCTTCTCACTTTTGCAGTGTATACTCTGAGCTAACTTCTTCTGCCAAGGAACAAAATCCACAACCTGCTGTGGAGCAGTTTTTGGCCCTCCACTCAAGCTTGAGCAATGCTCGCATGACAGCCCGTTCTCTGTCTAAAAGAATGGCGGCTGAGTCATTGTCAGATTTTGGGAACATCTCAACAGAAGAAGCATTGGATATCACATCAGATAGACGTAAACATGCAGCTTCTTGGATCCAGGCTGCATTGGCCTCCAATGTGTCTTCATTTTCTATGTTCACCAAGGAAATTCATCCAGTTCTAATTCAAGCTCCAGCCTCCACTCTAGCACAAAAGACTAATGGTGGGAATCAATCTATTTTATTACCTGAAAATTCTTCTAAGAAGAGCACAATAAAAAGTCAAGGAAAAACCCGTCCAACAGTTGGCTCCAAGTTGCTAGCAACTGGAGCCCTTCGCAAGCCTGGGGATGGATTTGCCAACAGTCGAAAGGTGCAACCCCAACCACCACCAGAGTGGACAAGAGGAGATGGACCTATTGAAGCTGCAGATTTAGCAGAAAAGTTGCAGATGGAATCCCAGGCTTGGTTCTTGGGATATGTGGAGAGGTTCTTAGATGTAGATGCGGATAGGTCAATTATGTCTGATAATGGCCAAATAGCAGGAATGCTAACACAACTCAAGAGTGTGAATGACTGGTTAGACGATATTGGATCAAGCAAGGATGAAACTGAAACACCCTCCATTTCAAGAGAGACAGTTGACCGGCTTAGGAAGAAGATTTACGAATATCTTCTTACCCATGTTGAATCTGCCGCTGCAGCACTGGGTGGTGGATCACAAGCATCACCGAGGATAAAGTGACGTGTTCTCTCACTACTCACTAGGTTAGGTTAGCTGTGGATGCAAGAAACGTGATTAAAGATTTCCAAGCAAAGCAGTGCTCCTTTTAACGCAACAAAGAGTGGCGGAGGAGCTAATTGATGATGTACATAAAAATTCCTTCAAGCTGGGTTTCAGGTATAGATGGCATTGTATGTCAAGTCAAAAGGTTTTTCCTATCTGTCTGATTGGCATTTGTCTACTGCATTTATAAATATATAAACAGTTGGCATTTGTCTGAAAATGAGAATTAAAATTGTTCCTTCTATTAGTTGGTTTTTACCGGATCCTAACTTGTCAAGCATCATTTCAAATCCAAAACAACATACTACTGCATTCTGATTCGGGCCTTATGATCTATAAAAGAAGTTAATGTTGGTCAATAGTTTTTGTCGGAAGTTTGATCTCGTGCCTATATTTTCAAACAATATGAATCTTATACAGTTTGTCTTTTATATCAAAATCACATAACATTTACACACAGGCCAAAAGTTATATTCTTTGTTCCCTTGTACATCCAAGGGAAGTGCATTAGATTCTCTTCTTGTCATAATAAAACTGGTCAACCAGCTCACCAAATCTTCGGGACAACCGGAAAATGGAGACGACTCATCGTTCGCTTTCTGCAGCTTTTGCTTCTATTATCAACTTTCCAGTCACTTTTTCTCTTCCATTTCTCTTCTTCCAAAATCTTCTTCAAACGGTGGTTTGATGGTAACTGAAAAATCATAGAGGTGTATTAGTTTTGCAAGCTCTTCGATTTATTGCAGTAGTTTCTAGCTCAACCAACAATAAAAAAAATTAAATGCAATAAAATAAATCAAACACTGATATTTGTTGACACAGTTCGACACACCTTGCTTACGTCTGTGGAACTTTCACCAAGCTTAATATTTTCATTAAAGGACAAAATTTGCAACTCATTAACATTTTCCTTCAACCTACGACGACACTTTCCAAAATGATGACTCACGCACACCACAACATACTTTCAACCATCTCCTAATTTTCTGCACACATAGTAACGTGATTTGCTCATTCACCATAAATCAATCCACACCAAGATGCAGACCAAGTCATATACACAAGCCTCCCTCAAATCACTAAATAATCATATAAAAAATTTTACCATTCACACATCCACATACAGTTAACACATGCTAGAAAACATCACAAGTGACTTACGTGTGTATTACCAAAAAACAAAGTCACACACGTAGTAAATCTAAGACTTAAAATTCTTTACGCAACAATCACTCCAGTCATCTTACAATATCCATACCACAACCAATGTGATCTAGACTTAGAATTTTTTACGCAACAACCACTCCAGCCATCTTACAATATCCATTCCACAAATGTTATGGATAGACTTACTCCAGCCTTCATTTTAGATAGACTTCTATTTTTGCAACAAGTCTTATCCAATAATCCAATTCAAGTAAGAAATGTTACTTATGTACACCATTTCTTGATATATATTTTTAATCATTATCTTGAATACCCAATAATCAAAAATGTCAAAATTAAATAATGAGACATAATAAATATCTTAACAATCTCCCTCTTTTTGGCATTTTTGTTACAAATAAGAAACTTCCCTTGAATCACACAATCGAATATATACATAAGTACTAAAGTCACAATCCTCCCCCTCAATCCAAGGTCCAAGCATAGATAAAAATATCCAACATTCACAAGTAGCTCAAAATAACCAAGTACAAACCCATCCAAATTCAAGTCATCTCCCCCTTTGGGACAAAGGATGCCAAAAAGAAAAGTTAAGGAGCATCAGGCGATCGAAGAACCCACTACTTCAATTGACGAAGATCATCAGGACCTACTTGAAAATTACCTTTAATCTACTCAATTTCAGTGAACAAAGTTGCATGAGGATTGATAGAGGAAGTTCTCGAGGCATCTGAAAGACCAGGTGAAGTGTATGACAAATCTACAACTTGTGGTTGCTTGAAAATTCTAGCCTATAAGTTCATTAAGGTGACTGGTTCAAGTATACTTGCGTCCAATTGAGGAACACCATTTGCATATAAAAATTGAGAAATCAAGCAAGGAAAGTAAAGCAGGGAATGCAACTTGCCTCCAATAGCCAACATAGCTTCAACCATAAGTTGTCCTAAATTGAAGTTCACCCTAGTACCGATGGTATAGAGCAGTTTTGTATTACCTCACTCCCGCGTGACCCGAACCCGACATCGATGGTGATATCCGAGTCCGTGCTCCGTGAGGGTGGCGTGCTACATCACTCAGATGAAACTTAGTATAATTTTTTTATGTCATTCATACGCACGGAAAACAGTAAACAATTTGAGCCTACGTTAATTTGTAAATATTTTCAGTCATTACAAACATTCTACAATAATTTACAATAGTCATTTAATGTACAAAAATCCACAACCAAATTGGGCCCACTATAAATACAAAGCATTATATTACAGAGATTGCGGAATACAATTTTATGAGACACTAATGCAGACGCGAACTGATCCCGACCTCTAACTTTCACCTGCATGCAGTAGGCATACTCCCGTGTCTAACGGGTACTCTTCAAGACCTGAAAAATATATGCAAATTTTGGGTGAGTTTTGCGAACTCAGTGAGAAACATCATCGATGGTTCGCCCAATTCACGCAGTACACAGACAATCATAGACGATTTATATCACAAAAACATATTCGGAAGTGCCACATGATTGGATTAATAGCAACTCACAATATACAAGGCATTCTTGCCTTTTTCCCATATACAATTATGCAATCAGTTATGTATGCAATGCATAGGTGACCCTTTCCCATTTTATTATGGTGTTGTGACCGAGTGCCTGTTTTGTCTCATGTAAGCATTAGACGCGTCTTAGGAGTAGGAGAGCCCTCTGGGTATACACTACTTCCCTTTGATATTGTTCGCTTG
>JANVCL010000214.1:10832257-10856400 GCA_026546855.1 Erythroxylum incrassatum | reverse complement strand
TTTTAGTATAAATTAGCGACGGAAACAAGTTTTCCGTCCCTAAATAGCGACAGAAACAATTTTTTCGTCGCTAATTTCAGTATAAATTAGCGACGGAAAAGTTTCCGTCCCTAAATAGCGACGGAAACAAGTTGTCCGTCGCTAATTTCAGTATAATTACCGACGGAAAAATTTTCGTCCCTAAATTTCGTTTTTAAATTTGGCGGGATGTTTTTCCTCCATTGATAGCGACGGAAATTATAACCGTCGCTAAATGAATTTTTTTACGTTGATTTTAACTACGGAAATAAGAGTTTCGTTGCTAATTTGCTACGATTTATTTTCCGTCGCCAATTTTTCTTTTTCTTGTAGTGGATGTTCGACCAATTATGTTTACTTTTTTAGACGCTATTAAATTAGTATTTCACTATTTTCTAAAAATAATACAAGTAAAATACTGTAAAAGAAGATAAGGAATTTTATCTTATAAAAGACAATTTTGGGATGCTTAAGATAGGTAAAGGAGTCTTCTTTTTATAACTTAAGAAGACTCCTCCATCTTTGTAATTCTTCAATATGGGATTTCAAAATTTATCATAAGTCAACAATTTTCCACCTTGACATATTTCGCCTCATCAAATCTCTCACAAAACTCATCTTTAGTAGTATCTTCAAATGTGTTTTATAGTGCCCATCTTCAATTTTTAGCAATATTGATCAAGTCCAAACAATATTGGTACTTAACCGCAATCACCACCTTTGTCAACATATCAACAGGATTCTCAGTGGTCTTATTCTTCTGAATTACCACTCCACCTTCTTCTGGAACCTCTCGTACAAAGTGATAATAGACATCAATGTGCTTCATCCTTGTATTACAAACTTGGTTCTTTGCCAAATGAATGGCACTTTGACTATCACAATGTACTTTGACATGCTTCTGTCCAATTCTCAATTCAACCAGCAATCCTTAAAGCCAAAATGTTTCCTTCAAAGCCTCTATAATTGCCATATACTCAGCCTCTGTAGTTGACAAAGTAACTATTGATTGTAAGGTAGACCTCCAACTGATTGGTGCCTTTGCAAGAGTAAACACATAGCCAGTAGTTGATCGACGTTTATCTACATCACTGGAATAGTTGGAATCACAATATTTAACTACACATTAACCGCCTTGCTTATCCCACTGAAACACCAAACCAACATCTATGATGTTCAAAATGTAACGTAGAATCCATTGCACAGCTTGCGTTCCTTTCTAGAATCATGCATATACCTACTCACAACCCCAATTGCCTGTGAAATGTCGAGCCTTGTACACACCATGACATACATCAAGCTACCAACCACATTTGCATACAGTACTTTAGTCATGTACTCTCGTTTTGCATATTTCTTTAGAGATAGGAATGCGCTGAGCTTTATATGAGAGCGAGCGAAGTACTAACAAGTTTTAACTTCTCATTCATGCTAAAAAGTTGTAATACCTTTTTCAAATATTAATTTTAAGTAAAACATAATCTCCCTAACTTTCTGTCTCTACTTATCTCCATGCCGAGAATTTTCTTGGCTTTACCAAGATCCTTCATTTCAAACTCATGATTCAACTGAATCTTCAATCTCTCAATTTCTCTTTGATTCTTTAAAGTTATCAACATATCATCAACATACAGAAGAAGATAGATGTAGGATCCATCTTGTAGCTTGCGAAAATACACACAGTGATCATATTTGCTTCTAGTGTACTTTTGCCCCATGATAAACTTGTCAAATTACTTGTACCACTGCCTTGGAGATTGTATCAATTTGTACAATAATTTTTCAAGCTTGCACACCATATTCTATTTTCCAACAACTTTAAAACCTTCAGGCTGAGTCATATAGATTTCCTCTTTTAAGTCTCCATGTAAAAACACAATTTTTACATCCAATTGAACTAGTTCCATGTCAAATTATGCTACCAAAGCTAACAAAATTCGAATGGAGGAATATTTTACAATTGGAGAGAAAACTTTATTGTAATCAATTCCCTTCGTCTGAGCATAGCCTTTGGGCACCAACCTTGCTTTGTAGCAAACATTATCCTTATTAGGAAATCAGCTTTCTTTGCATATACCCATTTGCATCCAATTTCCTTCTTTCCTTTTGGGAGATTAGTTAGCTTCCATGTCTGATTCTTATGGAGGGAATGTATTTCTTCATTCATGGCTATCCTCCACTTATCTTCTTCTGAACTTTGGACTGCTTCCTTATAAGTGGTAGGAATGTCATCAATTTCAATTAAAGATGCATAAGCCACCATATTAACATAACGAGCAAGTGCTTAAATGTTCATTTTTGGCTTTCTCAATGCAATTGGTAATTGCTACTGTGGAGATTCTTGGGTTGGAACCTCTTCTTCATATGGCTCCTCTTCTACTATAAGAGTTTCTACATCTGCTTCATCATTTGCTGGGGTAACTATTCTTCCTTCAAACTCCACCTGTTTTGGAATACCATTTGTCTACTTAACGTTTTCAATTGTTACCTTTCTTAACATGGTAGATTCGTCAAAGGTAAAATCCCTACTAAAAATTATTTTCTTTGACTCTAGACACCAAGATGATATCCTTTCACACCAGAGGTCATCCCTATGAAAATTGCTTTATTTGCACGTGGATCCAACTTTGACTCCTTAACATGATAGTATGCAGTGGAACCAAACACATGTAAGGAACCATAATCTGCAGCAGGTTTTTCAAACCATTTTTCCAATGGTGTTTTACCCCCAATAGCAGTTGACGGAAGGCGATTGATGAGATGACAAGTATATGTAACAACCTCAGCCTAAAATTCACTGCCCAACCCAGCGTTAGACAACATACACTGAACTTTATCCAGCAATGTCCAGTTCATACGTTCTATCACCCCATTTTGTTGTGGTGTATTCCTTATTTTGAAGTGCCTGACAATACCTTCATCTTCTCAGACTTTTAAAAATATATTAGTCTTGTACTCCCCACCATTATCTGTACGAAGACATTTGATCCTTCTACCTATTTGAGTTTCCACTATCTTCTTTCATTTGAGCAAAACTCTCAGCACTTCATCCTTAATCTTTATAGTATAAACCCATACTCTTCGGGAAAAGTCATCAATAAAGGTCACATAATAGTGTTTTCCTCCCAAAGAAGTTGTTTTGGAAGGTCCTCACACATCAGAGTGAACATAATCCAAAATATCCTTCGTATCATGGATTGTAGTGCTAAATTTCACTTTTATTTGCTTCCCTTTGACACAATCTTCACAAAAGTCTAATTTACAGGCCCAAAATCCTTTCAACAATTCTTAATTTACTGACATCTTCAAGAATTTTTCACCTGCATGTCTCAAGCGCATATGCCACAACCTAGTTGCTTCTAGCTCTTGATCATCATCAAAAGCTACTGCTGTTGTTCCAATAACTACATTACCTTGGAAATAATACAAGTTATTATTTCTTTGAATTCATTTTATTACCACAAGTACACCAGAGATGACTTTCATTATTCCATTTGTTGCATTTATAGTGTAGCCCTTTGATTCTAGGACTTCCACAGAAATAAGATTCTTCGTCAAACTTGACACGTATTTGACATCTGTCAGAGTCCTGGTTGTTTTATCGTGATTCCTTAAGCAAATTGAACCAATCCCATTTGTTGTACACGGATTGTCATTTACTGTGTAAACAACTCCACCTTCTAGCTCTTTAAAATCATAGAACCAATCCCGATTGGGACATATATGATGGCTACAGCCTGAATCGAGTAGTCATGGGCTAGAAAGGCTTATTGAGGATGTAACAACCAATGAAAGATCTGAGTCTACATCTTCACATTCAGCAACATTCGAATTTGCAACAGCCTTTCTCTTATCAGGTTTGTTTTTATTCTTCAGCTTTGGACAATCCTTTTACCAGTGCCCTATTTCCCTACCAAAGTTACATTTATCTTTGCTCAATTTGAGCCTCAACTTCAATCTCCCTTTCTTTCCTTTAATCTAGCTTTGCGAACATCCTCGAATCACCAAAGCTTCCGCTACTCCACTTGTATGTTCTTCCTTTGTCTTCCTTCTCAATTCATGACTGTACAAAGCAGCTATAACTTCACTAAGAGATACATCAGCCTTCCCATGAAGTAAAGTAGTGTCAACAAACTCAAACTTTTCAGGAAGGGATCCTCACAACATCAAAGCTAGTTCTTCATCTTCAAATGTCACATCCAAATTCATTAAATCAGTAACTAATTGATTAAAATTGGTGATGTGATCATTTATAGTGATACCTAGAATATAATAGAAACAAAATAGTCTCTTCTTCATATGAAGCTTATTTTGACTACTTTTCTTCAGAAATTCCTCTTCCAACGCGTTCCATAATTTAGATGCAGAAGTTCTTTCGAAAAAGCGTACTTTTACTCTTTAGAGAGACACAATCGAATTGTACCACATGTTAAATGATTTATAGTCTTCCAATATTTCTCCTCAACATCTTTTGGTTTCTTTTCTTCAACGATGATGTCAAGACCTTGTTAAAAAAGGGTGTCTTGAACTTCACTTTGCCATATGCCGAAATGACCCCTACCATCAAAAATCTCCAACGTAAATCTTGCATTTATCACAGTATTCCTTGCTAGAATAGACGACATAGAAGCTGTCGATGTGGTTGGTGCAGTCGTATCTTTGATTTCTATCATCTCTCCTACAATTTCTATTCAATAGCTATCAATGCAGAATGTCAATAACCCAAAAAAAAATCTTTTTTGATGTGGAAGATCAAACCACACTGCAACCACAGAGCATACTAAGAAAAAACCTTGACTTGTACCATAAAAAATCTCCACCGCAAAGCTTGCATTTATCACAACAGTTCTTGCTAGAATAAACAAGATAGAAGTTGTCGACGTGGTTGGTGTAGTCGTATCATTGATTTCTGTCATCTCTGTTACAATTTCTATTCAATAGTTGTCAATGCATACTGTAAATAGCTCAAAGAAAAATCTTTTCTGATGTGGAAGATCAGACTACGCTACAACCACAAAGCATATTAAGAAAAAACCTTGGTTCTGATACCAATTGTTTTGAAACTCTAGATTAATCTCCACTAATAATGATAAATTCACTTTGACCACTATTATCTAGGTGAATAGAGTGTGAATGATTGTACTGAAAAATCACACCAGGTAAATTCTCAGAAAAGACTGGAGGGTTACAAATGGTTTCACTTAAATTCCAATATCTTAGACAGAATTTTCCTAGACATGTAATTTAATAGCACAATAATTCACTACAATTGTATTCAACAATAGTCATTAAATAGATAAATAAATAATACTAAAATTTAACGAGGTTTAGCCAATTACAACTACTTCCTTGAACACTACTAAACACTACTAAAATGGTATTTCACAATTTTCTGAAAATAATACAAGTAAAATACTAAAAAAAACATAAGGAATTTTATCTTGTGAAAGACAATTGTAAGATGCTTAATATAAGTGAAAGAATCTTCCTTTTATACCCTAAGAATACTCTCCCATCTTTATAATTCTTCAATGTGAGATTTCAAAATGTCTCAAGTCAACGTGGTCTTCTCCTATTCCTCTCCCTTCTTTATCCGCCTTTGCAAAAAGAGACTTTGACGTTACCATCAAACTTAGCCTCTCTTTTATGTTTAATCTCTAAAATAACATCCCCCTTAGCATCACTCGGCCCACCCAGGTAGCTTAGTTTGTACAACCTAGCCCAATCCAAATTTAGAAAACATCCAACAGCCAAACTCAACCCCAACATCATCACATAAAGCCTAGCTACTGATATTCTCACAGGACCTCTTATGTATCTTAATATTTCTAACCCAAACCTATGGTCCATCTTCCCTGTTGCGTTTCCAATGTTCCATAGTCCGTCCCAATGGATTCCATGCCTGCCATGCCTCCTACAAATTTAGAACGCTCCCAAACTTATGGAAGTCTGCCCTAATTTATTACCAAAAATGTAACATCCGCCTAAATTGGTAACAGGTGATCCCTCACATTTTCACGCTAAGACAGAAGAGAGCCTGTTGAGTGATTGACAGAGAAGAGAAGAGAACACTAACACTTGTGATGGAAGAAGAAGGAATGTTGAGAATGAGGGTGGAGTCCAAAGCAGCAGCTGCTGGCTATTATGGGCTTTGCGCAGTTAGTGGAATGCTCAGTGCCGGCGCTACCCATCTTGCAATCACTCCTTTTGATGTCTTAAAAGTCCACATGCAGGTAAGATCTTTTATTTGTGGTTTTAAACCACCAAGTAATCAGTACTACTCTTTATATGCGACACTAATCGGTTGCCACTAATTATATGACAACAACGACCAAAAAGATCGCACGATTTTATCAAACATGTGGTGCTTCTAGTTGTTTTTGGTGATTTGTTCTGTAGATGATTGCTAATTACACTGAGGACTCAATTTCTGGACGGTCACAGGTAAATCCCATCAAGTATAATAGCATATACTCATGCTTCACCACTCTGTTGAGAGAGCAAGGACCTTCCACCTTTTGGAGAGGCTGGGCCAGTAAGTTCTTTGGTTATGGTGTTCAAGGAGGCTGCAGATTCGGTTTATACGAATACTTCAAGGCCCTTTACTCTAATGTCTTGGGGGATCGCAATAGAAGTTTGGTCTTTTCCATGAGTAGTGCCTCCGCTGAAGTTCTCGCCAACTTGGCTCTCTGCCCTTTTGAAGCCATCAAAGTCAGAGTTCAAGCTCAGCCCCATTTTGCCAGGGGATTACTTGATGGCTTTCCCAAGCTTTATGCATCCGAAGGTCTTACAGGGTAATGCCCCTTTCTGTCTATAGCGACATTGTTGTGCCGATTTCTCTTAATTTATCATCTCGTATGAAGGATTGTTTACTTCTTGTTGGTTGATTGGCTGCAGTTTTTACAGAGGTCTTATTCCGCTTTGGGGTCGAAACCTTCCATGTAATTGCCCCATCTTTTAACTGCAAAAATTCTTGTTTCCTTTTCTTGTTTGGCTGGCTTCCACTTAAAGCTCGAGATGACCCCTCTGGGGTTGAGATGTCGAGGGTGGGTCACAAATCTCCATTTCCTGTGAGGTTGATGTCTCGTCAGACCCACTGTTCCCAATGACACATCTCTGGTAGAATAGAAGGTACAGGAGCAGTTTGATTTGTGTCATCCACATTCCATTTCAATAGAACTTCGCTATGCATCATTCCAAAAGTAAGTTCCTTGGAACGACAGGGAAGACCGAAAGAATATTGTGTTAGAAGAGAATGCTGAATAACATCAATGTTATGACTTACCTTACTGTTAAATTTGCCTACAAAAAAATAATCATCATTGTTGAAACTAAATGACTTGTATAGCTCTGATGGATGATTTATGCTGTGAATTTATTCTGTGTGTTGGTGACATTGTCCTTTCAAAAACTTCATAAACAGTTTCTATGGTTATGTTCTCCACATTTGAGCACTCGGTAGATTTCTTATATCGTAAAGTTGTCCAAAGAAGGAAGGAGGATTGTTCAAGAGTTCAACAGCTCGGGGTGACCTGTTTAGCTGGATACGCCGCTGGTTCTGTTGGTAGTTTTATTTCTAATCCTGCCGACAACATTGTTGCCTCTCTTTATAACAAAGAGGCTGCTAACCTCAAACTGGTAAATAATTAGTTTTCTTTGTTTTATGATGATGAGTCCCTGATTGATTCTCTCTCCCGTACAAGCAGGCTATCAAAAAAATCGGCCTGTCCAACTTATTTACAAGAAACCTTCCGTAAATAGTTAGTTATTTTCTTTTTTTTTATGATGATGAATCCCTGATTGATTATCTCTCCCGTACAAGCAGGCTATCAAAAAAATCGGCCTGTCCAACTTATTTACAAGAAGCCTTTCTTTACGGATAATGCTTGTTGGACCTGTAGTGACTTTGCAGTGGTTGTTCTATGACAGTATCAAGGTTTTGTCTGGATTGTAAGTACGTGTTTTCCTTACATAGAATGCTTAACTTTTTTTTGATTAAGCTGGCCAACTCTTTGGTGTTTCACTATGCTATAGTATGAATTTGCTATGAGAAAATTTACCACCATATCGAGACAAGAGCAGTATTATTGGAGGAACCTTTGATGTTATGTACAAGAGTTTGTTATTCTATAAATTTCAAAGCTCAGGTTTATTTAGGCCGCACATTATTCAAGAGAGTATGAAGTGATATGATTTTGGTGATTACATCTTTAAGGTAAAAACATCCTGCAATATTCACATGGTTGCTTGATTAAGAAACTATAAGATGCACCAGCATTGGACATATATCTGTAGTTTAATAGGTAAAAATCTGCTTGTTAGCACCTGTTTGATGCCGTGTTTTGAAAAGGAACTTGAGGTAGTAGTTTCTCTTCAATCCTTCAGGTATATATGTCTTAGTTACTGTACCATCCAATACAAAAGCGTCTAAATGAATCAAGGATTCTCCTCTTCAAGGATGGAAATGCAATCGCAGACAACAATTACTGAGCAAGTGCACCTGTTTTTACACAAGGTCCTCATGCACAAGTAAATAGAATTAGGCTGTATTACCTCTGTGCATGATTGACCAACCATCACACGACTCTTGAATGGTTTTCTTAATCATATTAGCATCTAATTTAACTAAACAGTGTTTATTTATTCAGAGTTTCCAACAGTTGATGAAAGAACATGGAATCCTATTGTATATCTCTTCATATTCACTAGCATGGAATAACTTCAACTTCAACGTTTGAATCTTGTAGGCCAACTAGTGGAGAAGTTAGAAGCAAAGCGGATGGTTATGGAGCAGTCTAGGCTCATGGAAATTATATATTTACAGCTGATAAAAAGACCTAAATAAATTGAAACTTCCTAGATTTTTGTAAAGGTACTTTTACCATTGATTGGAGGTTAGGTGAAGTATCTTGTAAGTATAGTTTTCACTGGCTACGCCACGCCAGTAGTCCTTTTCCAGTTGAGTTGGCAAATCTCATATATAGAAGTTGCAATCTGTAGCTTAGGGAGATAAAGATCTTGGCACTCCCTGCCTTCTGCGTCCTCTGAAGTTTTGATCGTCTTTGATTTACTGGCATTACATTACGCGGGACTATTTCTGATAAAAAGGGTACAATCGTGTAGAAGGGTTCTGATGTGCCAAGTTTTTGCTTGAAACTAGCCAATGAAAGATTCGTATATAAAAGTTAATTGTTTGCGCTTTGTCTTAGCTATTTCAAGTGACTGTTTTTTGGGTTTTGGGCTACACTGCATTGTATGCAGGTGGCTAAAGGAGGATGGATACATGGGATTACCCTTTTTCCTGATAATTGAGTAAAACCAGAGCACGTGGTTCAAAACGCAAAAGCACATCATACTGTGAACAATCTACCAAGGTTTAGCTGATAATGCTATGATACTTGTGGTTCAGTGATAAAGACTCCTAACCTGACTGTTGAGATAACTTAACTGAACATAGAAATAGTTGTTGAGCTGGAAACCTATCCTCGCAGTTCTGCGTAACATTTCATTTTTCCTCTATAGATACAAAAGTTAAATATCTGTTGATCGATATAAATAAAATAATCAAGAAATAATATACAACAATTGACATTCTGAATCTATTTCTTTTACTTTTTCCAAAAGATGGAGAGCTAATGAGAATGGCAGAGCCAAATTTCTTACAACAATGATGGTTACAGAGTTACTCTAGTCCTTTTGTATCCTATACGCCGGCTCAATTATACAACTCGTTATGGTTCACTGATAACGGATACAAACGAAATGAACTGCAAATTGAATCTTGAAAAGCAATAAAAGGACAGTGCTAAAGAACAAAAATATGAATCTACAATTTCATTTTAGTAGCAGAAGTGTGCCATTTTTACAAAAGGAATTCCCTGTTTGACGTGTAAGCATGAAGATCCCTCTGATTTACAATCTGCTTGGACCTGTAAGAGCATAAATGATTTTGGCATCAACAAATCTTTCCATAAACAGTTAATTTGGACATGTTTAGTTCTTTCCATATGTTTTCATGTTTGTCCAAAATGATAACAAGGAGATACTTCCATCATACTTAACCTAAGCACGCACCAAAAAACAGGAGTCACCAGAATGATTGTAAAGATGGTAATAATTAGACCAATAGATCGAACCACCAGATACTAAATTATATTATATAAACGAATGCAAGATGGAGATGTCTCGTTAACTTACGAGACGCGGGAGACATACTGCCTAAAAATTGCTGCAATTTCAGGCCTTGACATAGTCCATACCATCACGCTTCCTCTTGTTAGACTTGGAAAAGAAACATATTTGAGCCCAACACTTTTTCTGTTTTTTGATGGGTTGTGTTTTGACTTCCCTCTTCTCAACCAATTCAGCCATGTATTGGACAACAGCCTGAGGATACCAGAAAATAATTAAAAAGATGAAGTCTTTAGAATGCATACATTCTAAGACCAAGTAATAGATGGATTACCTGAGCACCCTTTTCAACAATATGTCTGGGTGGCACTTCCAGAGGATTTTCTTCCACACGTAGGACTCGCAAACATTTTAACATCCTGAAGGAGTCAGGAAGGACACGTATTTGATTGTTGCTAATATCTAGCTCTTCAAGATTCTCAAGATTCCCTATAGATCTTGGTAGGTATCGTAGATCCGCAAAGTTGTTTCCTATATTCATCTTGACAAGCGATGTAGCAAAACAAAAGCTTTCAGGCACTGACTCAAGCTCATTGAAGCTTACATCAAGCTCCTTTAAGTTTGCGAGAGATGACATGGTTGTGGGCAATTGCTTGATGTTATTGTATCTCACGGACAACACCTCCAAAGTCTCGATCTTTCCAACTGCTTCTGGTAGTGCTTTAAGTCTGTTGTAATCCGCACGGAGCTCCTTCAGCGAAGAACATTTGCCAACTGTGTGTGGGATTTCTTCAATGTCATTGGTCTCCAAATTCAATTTCTTGAGGCTAATGAGTGAGCCAATTGACTCGGGCAGGGCAGTCAGTCGATTAGAGCTGAGGTCGAGCTCAGCAAGACGCACCAACCTGCCGATTGTGGGCGGCGAAGATGTTAGCTGATTACCCCTGAGGTCCAAAAACACTAAGCTAAGAAGATCTCCAATGGATTGGGGAAGCTCAGCGATTCTATTCGAATGCAAATCCAACTTTGTCAAAGAGGAAAGACCTCCAATGGCAGCAGGCAAGACCAAAATCCTATTCTCGGACAAATCCAAACTGACCAAGTTTGATAACTTGGCAATTGAATCAGGTAGCCACTCAATTTGATCCATCAACTTGTTTTGCAGATTGAGATCTCGAGTACCCTTTTTTGCAGAGACTTCAAATAAACTAGCAAGCTTTATTAGACTCAACTTCTCACCCTCTTGACCTACAAGAGGAATTAGATGTATGTCACAACCCATAAAAACCAGTAAATTCAATATACAAAAAAAAAAAATCTAACCTGAAGAAGCCGTTAAGGAAGAAGGGGGCTTTAGAGTGGAATCGAGAATCTGGGGAGTAAATTGGACACCACCAATAGGATCAGGGTAAAACGATGACTTGGCCTTCTTCACATAACTATCATCTCTGGTAAACAATTCAGTAGCTGCTGCAGCAGCAGTAGTAGTAATATTCATCACAGGCTCTTTCTCGTAGTAGTGAAAATTGGTTGGAGTTGGAGTTGGAATTGAATTATCATTAACAATACTTGCTGTAGTAGTAGCGTTAGAAGAAGAAGAAGAAGAAGGTAAACAGCACTTGGACGCTCTCTGAATAAAATCATCGAACAGGGCATGAACGTTTTCCAGATCGAGCAACTTCAAGGCCTCCCTCTTCTGTTCCTTGCTGTGGAAGTAGACTAAGTTCTTTTGCATTTCAAGGAATACCATGAACAGCTCCTGAGGTACACCAGGGCTCTTGGTCTGCCTGTTAATGGCGTCTAGCCTGGCCTGGTCTTCTTTGTCCACATTCCGGATCAAAGCCTTGGCCGCTTCCACGTCTTCGATTCCAGGCCTCGTCGGCAACGATCTGTGGATTCTCATGATCTCCTCCACTACTTCGTCCACTGATTCCACCCGCCGCGTTTCCATCGAGATTCAGATACTGGGAAATTTCCACAACCCCAAAAGAATCAATAGAAGGAGGGAGTTGAAATAGGGCGTCTTCAGATTTATAAGAAACACAAGACAGGCAGTTGAAAGTTGAAACCCTATCTTCTTTTTTGTGTGTGAATGAATCTGAAAAGGTAGAAGAGAAGCAACAAGAAACAGTAAAAAGAACAGGAGCTAGACAGAGAGAAGCAGGACAAGGTTGAGAGTTGAGAGACAAGGGGTTGTCAGGGGACGAGGAGGAACAGGGTTAAGCCTGAAATACAGAGTATGCTGAGTAGTCTTCTCAGTACAAGAAATCCAGCTATTTCCGTTACTATTACTCACACAACACCCCTTCCATATTATTACTCTTTTCTCCAATCTCTACAACTTCCTTCTTGCTTTTTTATATTATTATTTATTATCATAATTTGTTATTCTGGATTTTCTTTTTCTATATTTCGGCCGCCCTGTAAGCAAATAACCACCAAACCCACAAGACAGAGTTGGGTTGAAAAATAATAAAAAGGTATGGACGAAAAAACCTATGAATTACTGATGATGACATCACGTTGTCTTGTTAGTTATTACAACTTCCTTCCTTTTCTTCTGCATTTTCCCTTGTCTTTTATAGAATTAGCTCTCACTTTAACACAACCAGATGGGAGGTAGTATTGGTATTGTGGGTTTCCAATACAAGGAAAATGATTTCGGCAGCCTCCAATGTCATTATGACCAAATGATTTAATCTAACAAGTGAGATCAGCAAAATGTATTTTGCAAAAGGTTGACCTTTCCCATCCCTCTAATCACACATGATCATTAATCATTCATCACCGGAATTTACGTCTTTTTGTATGACGAATGAATGCAAATTAAATTAGTGAAGGATTGTTTGTTGCCCTTCTTGCAGGTTCTGTTAACATTAAATTATAATATTAGAAGAGATGTTTGAGTGTTTAAATTGAATATTAATACATATGTACTAATATTCAACACTAGTACGTAATTACTGATGAATGCAAAAGTGAGCAATTCCTTGATCGATTCTGTGAAAGATGGTGGGAATCGTTCTTCTAATACTGCCAATTATAAGACAGGTGAGCGTCATTACGAGGGGAGTTGAGAAATACAGTATAAAAGGAAGGGTAATTAATAGTGGTGTCACTATCATATGTCACATTACTCATTTTCGTAACTTCAACCAGAAATGCAGGGCTTAATTAGATTAATAGTTAGAGATCCATCTGGCAATTCCAATTTGATAAAATTTTAATTGCATACATCAATAGCCGGGCATTTTGGCATAATAGTTCTGTATACTAAGTAGTATTTTTAAAATTTATAAACTAATTTCTAAATTTTTTTAAAATTACAAAATACTTCATTATTATATTGTAGTGTATACTTTAAAATTTTCATTTTCAAAAAATTATAATAATAAAATTTTAAAATAACAATAAATTGTTTTTTATTATCATTGATTTTAACATATTTCATATATATATATAATAGAAAAAACTCATTTAATCATCAAACAAGTATAACATTAAGATCAATACTAAGTATTTGAAATAATACAATTTTATCATATAATAAATAATAATTACACCAAAAAATTAAATAAAAAGAACAATAAAAATTCTTACCTCTCTAACTATTACTATTTACAACAAAAGTTTGACTAGAAGTGAATCCTCAATTAAATACATATATTATTTAATTTATTATCAATCAAATATATTATGTAATTATTTAATATATCATTTATTAATAATAATTTAAATAACTTAATTTAATATTATAGATTTAATTAATTAAAATTAATTATTAATAAATTAAAGTAGAAGAAAACAAATCAAAATTTATGTTTTAATTACTCTATTTTATCCATAAATGATGTAGAATAGGCGGTGAACATGAGGTGGGGTCGTAGGACTCGTGGGTGTGTAGTAAATGCAGGATGTGTATACTATAGACCTAATGGGGACACGTGTACTTTTTGTCAATAAACCAAATTTCCAACTGTAGCCAGTCCAGCTCTGATCCTTATCACATCATCCGTTAACATTGGTATCATGCTATTATTATTATACTCACAACACAGCTCTTGCAGAGAAATAGGGACTTCACTCACGTGTTATCTGCTTCTTCCGTTGTAAATGTATAACCAACAAGCTTCCGTTGTTTACAAAATACAAATATTACCTGGGCTTTTGCTTTGCTTTGCTCTGTTATGTTAATTAATGCGAACG
This sequence comes from Erythroxylum incrassatum, assembly GCA_026546855.1. Lineage (NCBI taxonomy): Eukaryota > Viridiplantae > Streptophyta > Magnoliopsida > Malpighiales > Erythroxylaceae > Erythroxylum > Erythroxylum incrassatum. The sequence goes on along the minus strand of JANVCL010000214.1, from coordinate 10,842,045 downwards.
CCAATTCATTCACTGTTCGTGACCGATTAGGACTTGAGGTATACACGTATTCTTTTTGATAATCACAATAAATAAAGTTTCAAGAATAAAATATTATCTCCATTGCATTGCAAACGAAGCATCCTATTCCTTCTACCAAAGGATGTACTAGTTTTACTTGGATTTCTCGGAGCACCTGGGTTTGCGTTGCAGTCCCATAGTAATAAGAACCCATCAACATGAATGATTAATTAATTTATAATAGGTGTATTCTGATCAAACAAATTTATTAAAAAAAAATTCAAAGCCTGCCTGGCCCCACCTTTTAAATCATTTTAAGGCAAGGGGACAGCTCAAACACGGCCTGTTTGCTTATTTTTGTATTATTATGGTCCATTTGGGCCCTTATTGGGTTATAGGGCCCAATTTTGGCCCTTCAAATTTGGAATACCTCTACAACAATGTTACGACTTGTTCATTAGAACTACAAATTCTGACCCAAATCCAATTCTGTCTTCCAACACATAAAATTTTTCTTGTTATCTGAGTATAACTATAACTACCCAACCGCGCACTGATCATTATGTAACATGCACATGTGCTCTTGTCTTGACGGCTAAAATTGGAATATAAACCGAAATAAAATTTCACGGTAGAATAAATCAGGGCTTAGACTAAAACCCTAACCTGCTTTTCTTCCTCAAATCAAAGAAGAAGAGTCGAAAGCCCTAACTCGCCGACAACACGTTCAAAGCTACTGTGTCACAGTTAGACACGATCATTACCGTCGGCGACACCACCGACCGATATTAGAAGAGCTGAAAATCCTCGTCTTCGACGTTCGTCCTTTTCCGCTCTTTTCTTTCTTTCTTTCACGTGGTTTTAATTCCCATTGATGTTTCTGTTTTTTCTTTTTCGTTCTCCATCATGCATGTCGAGATAACTATCTGAACATTCAATGGACGAACTGCGTCCCCTGTTGGAAACATGTCTTGTAGAAACTCAGAAAGAAGAGCATTTAATGCTCTCGTGTAATCAATAACTGCTTCTTTTGGTTTAACATTAAGTGACATGTTCATCGACTTCCTTGCTTATGCTTGTTTTCTGTCCATGATTTGCATGTTCTAACTCTTCGCTTTGCCACACTCGCAGGTTACTTAGCTATCACACTTTTCTTAGTCTTAGGTGCAAGAAGTTTAGTCCATGGGTGTTGAATTAGCCCATCAATACACGCAGTTCAACGACATGGAAGATGTTAATTTCACTGATTCCCAGTTGGTTTCTCATGTCAGAGATGCCTTGGTTTTAGTTCAGTCGGTAAGCATTATGGTTTCTGCTTCCTCTAGATGTCATGTCTCTCTATGTATTTTTAGGCTTTTTCCATCACTTACTACTGTTGGAAGATTTCCCTGTGATTTCCTACTCTATACTATAGTTCTCCAATAGTAACTGAGAGAGCCTTTTTGTCCACTTGCCGATACTTGTAACTTTAAAATCATCCCCGAGTTCTCCAGAATTATTATATGAAGTCTTAATTTTCTTTATTGTTTCCACATCACATTTGTGGAACACATAGCTGTTCTTTAGATGTCGAGAAATTATTTTTAAGATTAACTGCATAATGATTCTCCTGCAAGAGTTTCATCTGCCATTCTATGGTTACCCTCTTTCTTCTGAATTTCTGTTCTTAACTTATTGACTTTCGTTCATGAAATTTCTTTTTCTTTTTCCAATTATATTTTGGTTTAGCTTTGAAGTATTTGTGTTTTGAAAATTGTTCAGATTTCATCATTATGCTGAGCTTTTTGCTTTCCTTTATTTTTTTTGGTTATCTGACTGAATGAAAAATTATTCAGACACGCTAATGGCTTAACCCTTTAAAGCCAACCTGGCTATTCAGGTTGGTGTATTCCCTCTCCTCAAATCCATACTTGTGACTCCTTATTAATGTTAAGGAGCAGTTCACTTCTTCGTGTTCCTAATACAATGTCCGAGGTTTTTAGGGGTCTTTTACAACTGGAATAATGAGAGCAATGAATGTTTGTTGTGGAAATATGTTTCAAGTTTCTCGAAAAGGGAGTAGTGAAGGATTAATGAAGGAAATGTGCTTTTCTTGACAAATAAACCTTCATTGAGGTTGGGTGATCTATGTACGTCCACATGCTATCTGCTTATGGAATTGGATTTTAATGCATATATAACTAGGTTTCATGTTTTGGCTATATTAGTTTGTGAAACTGGTTATTATTGAAGTTATTAATTTTTCACATGGCTATCTCCTGGCTGGTGTACAAACAAAATTGATCAACATGCTTATGGGTTGACCAATTCCTTTGTTCACTCTTTGAACAGGACTCCTCGACCCCTATTCCAAACCAATCTAAACTGGTCATTTTCAGTTTAGCATTGTTTGGTGTTTCCTTGAAGGTTTTTTTGGTTCCAGTTCTGAATTCTCGAGAACTGATGAATGTTGATTTGGTTTTGGTTCAACTTTAACCTTAACCAAAATCTACCTGTTATCAGTCTTAAGTGTCAAAAGGTAGTGGTTCTTGCTGCAGTATGGAAATAGATTGTTTTATTTGACTTTCTTTTCTGATTGTTTCGTTAGCTGACAAAGTCAACTATTTATTTCTTTGTTTCCTTTCCTTTGTTTTTACGGTAGTGAGTTTGCGTTCTAAGCTGGGCTTCTTTTGAATTAGGGTGATAGCGAGAGTTACCACCAACTTGTAGGGGTTATGCATCATTCTCAACGTCTAGCAGCTGATGAGGTGGCTCTGCTGGTGGTAGGTTTCCTACACAATCAATATCTTGTTTGACAATGACACTTGGTGCAGCTCTTTCATGCATTTTCTATAGCTGATTTGACTGTTTCTTTACAGACAAGCCTGAAGGCATTATCTGGGGCTGTTTCTTATATAGACAGTGTTTATCATCAGTCGCTACTGAATTCTGTAAGTTGTTGTTTTTGTCCTTACTATGAGTGTCAGGAGTAACAGATTGGAATGAGACTCATACAAGATAGCTTTTCAGATTTTTAGTATGAAGATGTGGAACTATGGACCTGATGTCATGGATGCCCTGCTTGAACTAGTTATAAACTTGGTATGCCTTTTCAAGAGTGCTCGAAATATTAATCTTTAGTTTGTGGAAATCTCTCATTTATTCTTTTTTTTTATATATATATTTTTTAATCATTTGATAGGCTACATCAAGTGGAAAATATCTTGATTCATGCTTGGATATGCTCGTGAGTAATTTTATGCCCCCATTGTATTTAGTAGAGGCACTAAAGCAGCCCCGTGGTCAGACAAAAAAGGAGCAAGTCCTGTCTCGACTTCACATTGCTCTAAAAGAAATTGTTCAATTGGTTCCTGTTGCAGCTATGAGGTTATCTTCAATAGTGGTCCAGAAGATGCCAATGACCTTTAAGAATGATGGCGAAAAGGATAGATTGAAATACCGTGTAAGTTCAAACTGTATGGAATTATTTGCATTATGGATGTTTTTTTGACTGTTCATCTTAATAAATTTCAACATATAGATAGAGCAGTTCCAAATGAATGCAGCTATGGTTAACAATGGCCATGGGTTTGTGGTTTCAGAACTCGAACTTTGTGCTATTTCTTTTGCAGCAATGCCAACTTTTTTGTGTATTGACTTTTTTCTACTACATGCCACAGTTATTTTTCCAGAAGCTATGATACTTTTTTGGATTATTTTTCTGCTTTACACCTATTTTCTTGTTGCATGCACAAAGTGATTATACAATTCCATTGTCTAATCATTTGTTCTGACCATTTAAAAATGTGATTGTGATCCTTTAGTGAGTGATAAATGATACCCATACAAATGACATGTGATCCCATTTAACAAGTTTATGATAATTTCTTCTTTCATCTGTTATCAAAGTAAGAAATTGACCAAAATTTCTTTTTGAGTTCAAGTTGGCTTTCTGGCACTATTGCTGTTTGGTCTAGTGCCTTATCAGAAAGTGGTGCTTATATTATTTTTCATTGTTTCCTCAATTTTTTGTCAATCTAATAAAAATTTCCTCTTGATCATTGGATCTGAAGACTTGTTTTACTGCCTTTGTAGACTGAGATGTATGTGGAGAATATGCTGAGGTTGGAGAGTGGTGCAATTGGGGAATATGATGGGAACAGGATGCTTATGGCAGTAGTGGATATGCTCATAGAATTGGATGTAAGTATCTATTAGTTGATTGCTAGGAAATTGTTCGCAATTTGCTCTGTAATCATATAATGTTGGAATTCTGTATGCAGGTTGCAATTGGTTGGGATGACATTCTACGAGATGATTCGTCTAAAGGCATTTTTAAAATTGAGCTGGAGGATGACACTGCCAATGACGACGACGATGACGAGGAGTACGGCGATGGTGATGTAAATTGTTCCTATTAATTACTCAGTGAGAAAAATTAAAATGGAGGCTAGAATTGTACTGTTTGATTTAGAAAGAGAAAGACTACCTGAGTGATGTTTATTGTGTTCTCTTATACTGATTGCATTTGGGGGCATATTATATAGACTCAACATTATGCAAGAAATGTTTACAGAATGCAAAGTTTCTGTTGGAGCTCTTGCATAGACAGATCACTGGCTGATAAGTTCAGCTTAACCCAGTGAATATCTCAATAATTTTCAGATGTGATTGTTTTTCAAAATCTTTTTAGAACAACTTAACAAGATTAGTTATCTTAGTGTGGCTGCTGTTTCTTTTGTCTGCAAAATGTACCTTGTATGACAGTTGCTCTATGGTAGGTTTACTAAATTTGGTCATGACCTCGCTGTAAAAATGTTAATATGTGTTATTAATCACTAGATGCACCTTCCATATTTTTTGTTAGTTGTGGCAATTTTGTTTCAATTCTTTTTTTAATATGAATTATGCATCTGAAGCTGATTAAGATCTCTATACAGCTTCCAAGAACTTTAAGTCACAGGAGTTTAGGCAAAAACATTATAGCTGACTTGTTAGATAGTTTGATGGTGAGGACTTTTGAGCATCTAGAATCCTGTGCAAGTAGTAATCGTCTGAGGGAGGTACTTACCCGGACCAGAATGCAGTTCATATTTTAAATCTTGTCAACATTGCAGGCTTAAAGTGATTCTTTCTCTTCATGTTTTAGGTATTTAAAACTCTGGTGGACTCATTCATGTTAACCATTCTGAACACATACAAATCCAAGTTTGCTCAGGTAATGAACTTGTCTTACTCTTTAACTATGAATCTTAATTGGTGCATTAGAGCTGTAATAGTGTAAGTTCTGCTATTTTGTGCTATCAAGAGGGCTGTCAATTGCATATTGTTTCGTTCAAAATCTTTATTTATTTGAAAATTATTGCTTGGAAAACTGTGTTGAATCAGTCATAGATTAGAAGTATCAAGTTTTTAATAAACTGAATTCTGCATTACTTTAAGCTATTCTTGTTATGTTAAGGATAATGCTCATAACACGGAAGTAACTTTTGGTAATAGCTAGTAAATTGTGTCAACTCTTAACATTTTGTTTTCAAATGTTTATTGTTAAGGCTCTTTTCTTGTTTCCCTTGCAGTTTGTTGTGTTCTATGCGTGTGCGTTGGATCCTGACAACTGTGGAGTGACCTTTGCACAAACGCTTGTGGATAGGTTCATTTATGGTGATAATCCACTTACTCGGTAAGGTTTTGTGTATTATAAAGTTCTTGACTTGGGATCTTCACCCATGGTCTTTACAATCTAATAGTTCTGATTAGTAATCATTTTGGCCTTATCTTCTGGCTTGAAGCTGTTTTCTCACGTATGTTGTGCTTGCAAGTTGCAACTTTTACTTCCTTTACTGTGTTCCCTACAATGTGAATTTCTTCACATTCTACGTCATATTTTCTTTAGGTGAAGAATTGTGTTCTGGATTAGCCTCCTGAGTGCTGTGTAATACATTTTTCATTTGTATGTGGTCAAAGCAAGCGATCTGGTTTTTCTAGAATGGAGTTCCTAAGTTGAACCTCAACTTCCTTTTTCATATTGATTTCATTTATCTCATTTATGTTCTCACCTCCAGCTCATACGACTGATGTTTTATGTTGGTTTTATAATTATGTTATTGCCCTTTTGAGCTGCAGTCAATTCAATCAATCAACTTTAGTTTGAGTTTCCTTACATGCTGGGTTACATTATCCATGTTCTTATTTCTTTTGTTATTTAATAATTGAAAGATTGATTGTCAGGATTTAGTTTAGAGGTCATTTAACATAATCTACTTTCTTTGGCTCTTTAATAATTGAAAGATTGTCAGGATTTAGATTAGAGGGCATTTTTCATAATCTACCTTCTTTGGCTATATATAATGCAGGATGAGTGCTGTGGCTTACCTTGCTAGTTATTTGGCTCGCGGGAAGTTTTTGTCAGCTGCATTTGTTACTACAATATTGAAAAGGTTTTGAAACATCTAAGATGCAATTTTGAATATTCATTAATGTTTTTGGTCTTCAATGCTGTTTGGGGTACTAGGTACTGATTTGGATGGTGTTTCAGGCTGGTGCATTGGTGTTGTGAATATTGTAAATCCAAGGATGCTGTTATGAATCCAAAAGGCCATAGAGTTTTCTATTCTGGATGTCAGGTATTTTTTTCTTTTTTTTTGTTATAACATCTGATTATATGAATAGTTTTATTATGATATCTGTGCATGTTCATTTGCAATTACACCATCTGTTGTTTCTTGAATGTCTGCTTTGGATGTAGTTATAAGTCAAATTGATTTCATAGATGGTGTTAGTCAAACTTAGAATATGTTTTCCCTACTGTTAACACATATTGGGAGACAGAAAAGGTGATTTGGAAAATTTGCTTAGGAGTCATCTTAGTAATGGAGATGAGAACTTGTATTTTATTGCCAAGCAGCTGAATTTCATTGTGTAAGTTTTGACTTCATCTCCATGTCCATATTATAGCATCCTCAGCAGGTACCTATTGGTTATTAAGGTTGGTGACTGTGTGTTCATGCTGGTGTTAATTAATGATTTTTGACATTTATTATGCTTCATGTGGTAGGAGGCAAGTTTCTTCCTTTGGTCTGGAAGTTTTTCTTTGTGTTCTTATCTCGATACTTGGTGTTTCATTAGGATGCAAGTGTAGAAATGATGGTTTCTTCCTTTGGTCTGGGAATTTTTCTTTATGTTCTTATCTTGGTGTTTAATTATGTGCCACAGGCCATCATGTATGTGCTCTGCTTTCGGATGAGGTCAATGATGGAGGTTCCTTCGCTCAAATCACAGCTTCTTTTCATGCCTATCGAGTCAATTTTGAAGAGTAAATTGGATCCTTTGAAGGTAAGGAATCTGACATAGGCTTGAAATTCCAATAGTTACATCAAAATTCAGAAATGGTTAATTCTTAATCATGATTCTCTCCATAAAATTTGATGAATCTAATATTGGGATTGTGTTTGCTTCCCTGTTGTTGCATAGGTGTGTCTGCCGTCTATAGCGGAGGAGTTTCTCAAACAGGCAAAAGCTGCTCACCTGTTTCCATTGCCTGATTCGTTGATTTTTAACGGTCTGTTGGAGTCACATTTCTCAAGCGATTTTGGAGGGCTGGAGAGGCTGGACATGTTCTTTCCATTTGACCCATGCTTGCTTAAAAATTGTGACAGGTTGCTTTAATCTTCTACTATAATTGAGGCACATAATTGTTTTACTTCTGTTTCTTTGTCCCTTTTGTTTGAGTGGGAGTTTATTTGAATGAGCTCAAATTTAAATAATGTTTTGAGAATTGCTCTAGAAATACCCTTTTCTTTCCTAGTTTGTCATCTGTCATGTTGCTTGACCAAATAGTCCTGAGACACTGAATCTGGAGTTTCCAGGGGAAAGAAGATAATTGACCCCTCACCTTTTTTGTTGATATGGTCTCCCTAACAGTCTTCTGTAGATTAGTTTATGGTTGGTAATATGTTGAGGGATTAATGGATGATTCACATTCTAACATAGATTTAGTGACAATTTTGTTGATGGAAAGATTAGGATGTGGAATCAGAGAACGGGTGGCATATTTAATTTTTTCTCTGAATATGATATTCATGTTTGATGTATTTGGTCAGGAGTTTCATAAGGCCAAACTTCTTGTACTGGAAGAACGTGAAAACCACTTACGGTGGTGATGAGGAGGATAGCAGTGATGAGGAAATTGCAGAGGATGGTGATGGTTTGACAGACAACGGGGAGAAGTTGATGGGAAGGAGTTATGAAATGCAAGATGTTGATATTGACCATTTTGACTTTGCGATGAGCAAGATGTCCATCACACCTAAGAATACATTTGGTGGTCAACGAATGCAAATGCCTTCAAGAATAAGGCCCTCTACAAGTCCAGAGTCCTTATGAAAACAGAAATAAGAAAGTGATTAACCATGTAGGGCGTTGGGCTTATACTGTTATACGTGATCATCCTATAGTTTATTGATTTATATAAAGCTGTTGTAAAATTATTCCCAGTTGTTTTTTCTTTTTCACTCCAAAACCCGAGTATAAATTCTCTGTTGAGTTGGGCTTTAATTTTAATGCATGCAGCTATTAAAATTGAAATCTTAATTTCGAGAGTGGATGATAATATACTGCCTTTCCATTTTTCTTTTTCTTCATTAGATTATCCCTAATGTTTGCATTCAAAGAAGCTGAAAACAATTTATAAAGTATATGATTTCTTGTCTATTCTCACATTGAAAGAAGTGAAGGCTTAATATTGGGTTTGTACAGTTTCAATGTTTCAAGTGCTGAGGAGTTGGATTTGTCTTTTTCAATTATCACTTATGAAATCACGTGCGATTGGGACAGGACTGCTCATACTTTGAGATAGGATATGTTTTAAGTCTTTAAATTTTGACGTTTGATAAGTTACGATTTGGTTATATTAATTGCATTTATTTATTTTATTTTGGCTTAATTTTAGTGTTTAAATGGAAAATTTAATATTTATTTTATTTTAAGAGAAAATAAATAGATTGCTTTAAAATTGGAGAATCATTTGTTAAAATCAAGAGCATGATAGAAGGAAACTAGGTTTTGAGTAGGAGGAGAGGAGAAAGACACGCCATTCACTTCTCTATATTACCCTATTTTTGTTTCTTTGTAATTTGTTCATCTTTCATATTTTCTTCTATTTTTGGTGTTGGAACTAAAGTTACAAGGGGTCAATTCTAAATATTCTCATTCAAGTGGATTTAAAACTTTAGTTGTAATCTTGTTTTATTTTAATTTAATTATTTATTGTTTTGTGTTCTTTTATTTCTTGAGAAATCAATATTAATTAATATGACAATTTAATAAGATGTTGATTTACAAAATATCCGTGAATTCAGTGATTCATAATTGTTATAAAGGATTGATATAAATAGTAATTAATTTTTTTTATGAATTTAGATATTTGATTTATAAGAAATAAGAAAACCAAATTGAATAGGTATAGTTATTTCAATTATTTAATTTAAGGTTTATTCTTTTTGACTAAGCTTATTTTTATCATTCAATCGATATGGAATACTATCATACTCAATCAATTAATGATAAGTTTTGGTTTGATATTAGGTTTGAACTAATTAATTTATAAAAATTTGAGAATTATTATAGTTATCTTAATAAGTTTCGAACTAACTGCTTGAATAGTGGAAATTATTCTTTCTTAAACCAATGATTAATGTTATAATTAAGTGAGATATTTCACTTAAATTGAAGTCAAGTACTATTGAATTTCTCATTTTAATACTTAGTTGGAAGATTAAGGCCCTATCTAGCCATTAGTTGATTGCATTAGC
>JANVCL010000214.1:10811833-10821941 GCA_026546855.1 Erythroxylum incrassatum | reverse complement strand
TGGGATATGTATGACTTGATTAAGAAGAATTAAGTGAATTGAAATTAGTGCGAGGATGAGTTTCCAAAAAGAAAATTATATGGATTGATTATATTTTGAGTAAGTTTGAATAAAGAGAAAGAGAACAGAAATGTATGGAAAAAAAATACCGGATTTTGGTTTGGCTTAGTCTAAGGTTTCAACGCAACTTTTTGTTTCCTAAGATTTGCGCGTTCGGATGTCGGCATTTGTTTCCGTTTCGTTTCCGTTTCCGAATTCGAAAAGAATTCGTGCTTTCGATTCTGTCTGTTTCCGTTTTCGTTTTTCGATTGGGTTCCGGTTTCGAGATCGGGTCTCAACAGTATGCTATCCTCTTAAATGCATATATAATTAGACCAAAGTGTGTATTGAATGGTAGAGGAATTTTTGAAGAAGTACAAAGCATAGAACACAATCATATCTAAACCTATATTCATATCTAATATGAGTTTTAGATAAGAAACAAAGAATATGGCCTAAAACACTGACGTGTTTATGCTTGTGTTCCTTAATAGAAAGAAATAATGTATTATTTTTATAATGAATTGTCTTATTGAACATACAAGTTTTGGTATAATTATATTTTTAAAAGGAATTTAAATCATATTAGAATTACGTTAAAATATGTTAAGTATGATATGGAGCAATTTGTGTAGAATTATATTAGGTAGATTTTACATAAAAATATTTTTATAAACCTAGATTAGTGGATTAAATACTACCAAAATATAATTTCTTTTCTTTGGAAGGTATAGATATAATAATAGTCGAACTTCATTAAAATTCTTCTTTATGTTATTATTGTTTTCTTTCAGATTAATCTATTCTTATATCATTCTTTCTAAATAGTATCTTATCTTTCAACATAGCCACACTTTCCAAGGATCAAATATTTGTACATCCTAGTTGTAAAGACCTTACATCTTTATCTAAAAAGAGGAGTAGAATCATTCAAAAGCTTAACATCTCTGAAGCTACTATCCTATCCTTATTTGAAGGACGAGAATAATCATTTACAGGCTTAACATCTTTGAAACTATCAACCATTTGAGGCTATAAAAAGCTTATGTTTCCTTTAAATTGAAAGAAAAAATATTGATTTAAGTAAAAAGTTTGGGGGTTACACTAATTAGTTTACGAGAAGCCATAGTTTCAAAATACACAGTAAGACAAAGACATCTATCAAGCTTGAGTACAGGACACCAAATATGAGTTACACAAAAATGTCCCTAGTTTTCCATCATTAGGCTAGCAACCAAGCTCAGTGGTCATGAGTTGCTAATGTTAGATGAAAGGGAAACTTGGAGAAGCCAATTCAAATGTAGTCTATAAGAAAGCTTGAGTTCACTCCATCTCACCATAGCTATCTCTCAGATAAAGTTTAGATTTCTAAATTAGAACTCTTGATTCCAAATCTCAAACATCTAAAAATTTTAGGGTTTTTCTTTTTTCGTAAGTTATAAATGAAACATATTATTGCTAGCTGAAGAAATCTAGTGTCATCCTTATCCATGTTCTACAATTTTAGAATCTGCTATACTATATCCTTTCATTCCTTGAAATGGAAGTCAGTCAAAATGTAAGTGATTGACAATTTCAAAGTAAGAGTTACAAAGCTCAAAACTTGAGTTCACAGGGTCGTATTAGAAACTTTAATTTAGCCATATGTTGAGGGTCTTTCTTTCACAAATAGCCACAGTACAAAGGAAAATTTTTGGAAGTATAAGCTTATTCCATACTAAGTTTTTGCAAAGGAACCTTTGGAGCAATAAGTCTCATAGTCTCCCTACAAGATTTTTTGTTAATACCCTCGAAAATGTCTCATCCAAATGACTCTATCATTTATAGAATGATTAGGGGCAAAGTTAGGAAAATAGTTATAAAGTACATTTGCAAATCTGCTTGACCCATTAGAGTTAACCAAGAATCTTACTTTTCAAATATACCCCGATAGTCCTAATAAAAGAGCTTCCTAGATGATATTAGGACTCTAATGTATTTAAATGTAAGAGGAATAGAAGGTATCCCAGTTATTCTTTCTATTTCCTTTATTATGCATTCACTATGCTCAGAGACAATAAAAGAGTTCTTCTCCTAATTGATGCATAAGCCCAAAAGTTTGCTGAATTCCTCCAAGGAACTCATCAATCACTAAATTGATAGTTTGACTGTACTAATGAAAAAATGGATATCATCAGAAAAGATGAGGTGAGAGATTTCAAGCATAGCATATTTCTTATGGTATTTAAAATCACTATCCCTACTCATGTTCCTTCTGATAATTTTGGAAAGTATCTCCATTGATATAGTAAAAAGGTTAGGGGATAATGGGTCTCTTTTCTTTAAGCCTCTAGCCCTTAAAATACAAGTGTAACTTCATTATGCATAAGCACACTAAAAGAATTTATAGTTATACATTCTTAGATCCAAGAAATATACAACCTTTGAACCTTACAGCCCTTAAAGTTTATGGTATTAAGCTTCATTCTAGGGTATTAAAATTTTTATGTATATCCACCTTAAGTGAATAACTTTTCCCTAGCCTTTGAGATGGTAATGCACTAATGCTTAAATAGATCTTGAGCAATTAAAATACTATCTCCTATATATCTTTCCTTTATAAATGATGATTGATAGTTATCGATAAAGTATGGCAAAACTTGTTTAACCTTATGAGCAAATATCTTTGAAATGATCTTCTATAATGTATTACAACATGAAATTGGCTTGTATTCTTTAAGGGAAGTAGGATAAGAGTTTTTAGGGGTTAAGAAAAGAAAGATTTTGTTCGAAGCTCTCAACATTTTGGAGGTAGAAAAGAATTCCTTAATAGCATCACTTATATTCTCTTTGATGAGGCTCTAAGCTTTATGAAAGAAAAAACTATTAACCCTAACTGATCCAAAAGCTTTGTTAGGTTAATACTAACACTTCCATTCAATCTCCTCAATAAAGACATGCCTATATAGAAGCTCACAATAAGAGTTTGTGAAAAGCATGTAACTTTGATAGGATAGTTACTCACTTAAGTGGTTGTGTGATGGTTTGTCTAACAGATTTGAAGTCTTTAGGCCACAAAGAGACACTAATGAGCCTTATATCACTCAAGGAATGTAATTTAGATCTCCATCAATCAAAGCTTACTACAACTCCAATTTTTCCTACATTTTATAATATTTTGGTCATTAATTTTTTCTTTTTGGCAATACATTACAGTCTTAAACTGAAACTCACAACAATCCAAAACTGCAAAGCTAGTGTTAAGGGTAAAGGCAGCCTAGTAAAATTGTCTTTATTGTTTCATATCCTTAAAAGAGTTTAAGTTGCTTAAAGTGTTACCAAATTGAATTATAACTCACCAAAACACTACCAAAGTGATATCTTATACTTTTCATTTTTAGCATAAATTTCAATCAAATATGATCAAGACTTTTAATGTCATGGATACCATGTATATTCATTCAGTATGCATTTATATACAGTGGCGTTATTTTCAGCATATGTTCACATATACAGCACCACTTGATAACATCCTCTTATACTTGTCTTCGTGCTCCATTGTTTCGAATTCAAACCTATAATATAGAAATTTGTATACATCATCTATATTTAAATTTGAACATTTGAAAATCTAAATATTGAGTGTAACTTAATTATAATTTATTAGACATTCATTGGATTCTACACGATGACCTTACTTGAATTAGAATTAGGTTTGCAATCAACAATATTCATCCATTTAAACATTGTCTCCATCTAAATCTTTATCTTTATAATAGCTTTCTTTGTTACTTATCAAACTTTTATATAACATAACATGACTTGATGTTATTTCAACACTTGTAAGATAAATTTTTGGACATTAATCTATTTTATTGTTAATGTATAATACAAATATAAATAAGCTAACAAATTAATTGCCGCCGATCTTTTAGAATATTGAGAATAAAAAAGTGTGTAAATATTACAACCCATAAATTTTATATTTATTTTTCAATCATTTTTATATTCCCTTTATTTTAACTTTCAGTAAATAGATTGTAATTCCTTTATTCAATACTTTTAAGTGTGTAATTAAATAAAAGAAATATGAAAGATGACCTTCCCTTCCACTTTGACAATGGAACTTTCTGGATATAATTTCTTTTAAATTTCAGTTATTTATTAAAGAAACAAACTAAATGAGAAATATCAAACATAGTTTTGAACATGGCCTTACCTCTTGCCAACAATTCCTCTTTGATCAACAATAACTTTTATTCATCATCCTTTAACCACAGAAACTCCACCTTACATTCTTCTACCAAGTTTGCACTTCCAGCCTCAACAATTATTCACTTAGTCAAGATGTCATTTAATTATCTAACAAAAACCTCAAACTTAAGACACCTAAGATTCTTCAAAATGAACTTTCAAAGAATTTGCTAAATCAAGAAATTGCTCCTGCTTCCAAGAGAATGACCTTTTTCAGGTGGTGGGACACTAAACTGAAATACATTGCCCCGACCATAAGTGGTGATCCTTGTATGATTGCAAATCCCTTAAAAGTTTTCTTTAATCTAGAGCCATTAAATGGAGTAGCACACTTATTGGCTATTTTTATAACAGAAGACCTTCCTTTTCCCTGATGAAAAATTGGGTTAAAGATAGGTGGAATAGCTTAGGACTTAAGAGAATCCTCACTAATAAAGAGGATTTCTTCTTGTTTAGCTTCACTAGTAAAACTAATGCCTTAAAAACTTTTGAGAAAGGTCTTTAACATGTCAATGGAAAGCCACTAATTCTTTAACAATAGAAACTAAGTATGGTCCTAGACAAGACTAAATTGAAAGTGAATCCTAGTTGGGTCCGTGTATGCAATATACTATTAGAAAAATGGTGTACCCTAGGATTAAGCTACTTAGCTAACTCTAACATAAAGCCACTTAGAATGGATGAAAACACTACTTTCCTAAGAACAAAATTATATGTTAGAATATTTATTGAAGTGAAAATAAATAAGGAACTCCCTAATACCTTTAAACTAAAAATATTTTAAGAAGATGGTGCTCTAATGGAATTTGAAATATCATGGAAAGCCTCATAAACCAGAGGCATTCTATATGGAAACATACTCACCCAAGGATACTTTAAAGAACTGAAAATGAATGATAATCCTAATAATAATAAGGAAATAGAGCAGGTGCATGCTATCATGGGCAAAAAAAAGACAAAAGGGATAGAAATTTAGATAATGGAGCCTCGTATGGAGAAGAATGTATATGAGTCTAACTTGCCAATAAATTCCTTTGATTTCTGGCAACGAGAGGTTATAGATGAAGAAGAAAAAAAATTAGAGAAATAGAACATGGAGACTTCTCACGAGGAGTTCATTACTCGAGTTAAAGATTTGTCTTAGGCTAAAAATACTACTGATGTAACACTAAGTGTCACTCATAAAGAGGAATTCTTATTTAGAAGTAGGTGGAGATCTGGGAGGAAAAATAGAGGAAAGGCTTTGAGTACCCTGAACAAATGATCTCAATGTCCATAATAGCTTGGCATGTCAAGAGTATTGATTTCTCCAAAAAGTACAAAGTTATTTATGACTTTTTGAATACAAATGATCCTTGTTATTTGGCTTACAGGAAACAAGAATCAAGGAAAATAATCTCAAAGAAAACACCTAGTCTTTTCATAATTCTCGGGTCATATTGACAAATCATCAACATCATATCAATGGAAGAATTATTATGGCTTATAATATAATTATGCTAAAGGTCACTAAAGTCAGGTATTCTTCCCTATTAGTTCATTTGTTGGTTGTGCATTGTCTTTCTTCCTCACCAACACAAACGGTGATATCTAAGAATGAGGTTGTGCCTTATGAAGCCTTACCTCAGCAATTCTTAGATGTCTTTGTCAATGATATTATTCTGTTCTCTAGAGTAGTAATAGGGAAAAATATTTACGGGGTTTTCTCCTTCATTTAACGTGATCTTGTGGTCCTAGTCCTATCTTGTTGGCAATATGCAAGATTTTTAGAACACCACCTCGAATTTTACTAACAAGCTGTATAACTCCTTTGATGGTTGAATCTGCTTCTTTTCATGTTGTTGAGTTGATGTTCTGGTTCATGGAGCAATTGTATCATATATAAGATACTTACGCGTGTTCCTTTTAATAGTTTATTCAGCCCTTTTATTAGAATACTCAAGATAGAACACAATCACACAAATCATGTCAACAGGATCTTGCATATGCATATAATAAACAAAAACATATACTTGGTTTATTTTTGTAGTTCCACTGATTAAAGAACTTTTACTGCCTTTCTCCTCCTAAAGAAGTTTTGATTCATAAGATAAGAACTTATCTTTATGTTATTTTGTTTTTAAATGCTAAACCTTAAATCTTTGGACTTATGTGTCCTTGAGTAGACATTGTATGCTATATCCTAGGTCATATCTCGTATTTGCACTTTTCTTTGATCTTATTTAGTTTCTTGAGTCATAAATGTGTTCAAATTCTCTACTAAAGAGACGATGGTTATCTATGAATACTTTTCATGCGAGTCAATGATCTAAAATTAATGACCTTCCTCTATTCTCAGTTCTCTTTTAAATTAAATTTAATTTTCTTTCCTAAAATTATTCCATAGGATCGCATCTTGCATGATCTTTTGGCAATAACTTAAAGTAACAAACCTTAAATTCAATTCGCAAGAATGAAACAAGTCATAAGGGTATATGATGAGGTTCTTCCCAACCTTAAGGGTCTCACACAATGTAAGATGAGATCTTGTGACTTACATTAATCCCTTTTGTGTTCAGTTAAGTACACATGGTACGAGTCATGTGTTACGGTATTTACCCACATCGTTTAACTTGAACGTCTTTACATTAAGAAATACCGTACAGATGATAGTTCATGTTTAACTTGAGTTCACTCATCTACTCAAAAACTTATTCAGAACTCACATCTGGCAACGTAAGACAGATATAGTGATTAATAAATCACTTTGAACCAATTTCCATGCGGCATTTATAGTTTAAGTTTCTCGCTCTCAATTATCACCTAGATAATAAACTTTAAACATGCCTCATCTCTAGCAAGCATAAACACTAGAGGTGATTTCCCGTGTGAGAGGGCCAATCTTTAATCTGTCTCATATACTTATGATTCATCCCAAAATATATGTATACAAAAACACATTTATTCATGAATCAAATGATACACAATGTATAATCTTCATCATACATTATATCCAAACAAGTGACATTAAACTGAGTGTACATACATAGAGAAATGTTTTATCAGTACATTTCAACATCTACGTAGTCCTAGTGACTTTACATGCCCAATGAATACATCTCTAGAAATTGGCTTTGTCATTGGGTCTGCTATCATATCTCGTGTAGATATATATCTCATGTTCACTTCTCCTCGTGCAACTATATCTTTCACATAATTATTCTTGGTATCTATATTCTTTGCCTTACAATGAAATTTGGGGTCTTTTGTATAAGTGATTGTAGCTTGACTATCACAATTGATGGTCACGAGATTAATTTCGCTTTTAATGACTCCCAAATGCACTAAGAATCGATGAACCCACACAACCTTTTGTACTGTAATTGAGAATGCTATAAATTTAGCTTCCATTTTGGATAATGCAACACAAGATTGTTTCTTACTTTTTCATGATATTGCTTCATGGTTTAGTAAGAATACGTATCCTGAGGTAGATTTTCTTTCACCTAAATGTCCTTCGCAATCTGCATCTATATACCTTTGTATACATAGATCATTGCCTTGATAACATAATGCATAGTCCACAGTGTCCTTACCTCAATATTCTCTTTACTGCTTTCCAATGTGCTTGGCCTGGATTTGATTGATATCTGCTCACTATCCTAATAGCGTAACAAATATCTAGTCTTATACACATCATTATGCACATAAGACTTCCAACTATACTAGAGTAGGGAATATTCTTCATTTGTTCCCTTTCTTGTGGCATTGACGAGCAATTTTTCTTACTAAGGCCTTCATTTTTAGTAATAGGATTATCAATTGGTTTACAATCTTGCATACGAAATCGTTCAAGAATTCTTTGAATGTACATCGCTTGTGAAAATGATAATAATCTCTTCGAACAATCTCTTGAAATCTTGGCTCCAAGAATGTATGCCACTTCACCCATATCTTTCATTTTAAATTCAAATGATAACCAATCTTTGATTTGTGTAAGAAACACACAGTCATTACAAGCAATCAATATATCATCTACGTATAAAGATAAAATCGCGAATTTATCTTTGAATCTCTTAACATACACACAATGGTCTTTATCGATCATTTGAAATCATACGAAATGATTACGTTATGAAAACGAATATACCACTGTCTTGAAGACTACTTCAGGCCATAAATTGATTTTAATAATCGACATACTTTATTTTCTCGACCTGCCTTGATGAAACCTTCAGGTTGTTTCATATAGATTTCTTCATCTGGTTCTCCATTGAGAAAAGCAGTTTTTACATCTATTTGATGTAATTCAAGATCCATACTAGCTACTATAGCCAGAATAAGACAAATTGAAGCAAACTTCACAATAGGAAAAAAGGTTTCCTCGTAATCAATCCCCTCCTGTTGTGTATATCCTTTTGCTACAAGGTGTGCCTTATATCTTTCGATATTGTCATCAACTTTTTGCTTAATTTTGAGAATCTACTTGTTCCCAATTGCTTTAAGCCCTTCGGGGAGGTCAACCAAGTCTCATACTTGATTGGAGCTTAAAGAAGTCATTTCTTCTTTCATTGCTTTCATCCATTCTTCTTTAACAAAGCTAGTAAAAGCCTCATTCACATTCCTTGGCTCTTCTTTCTCTTACGAAACAATCATATTAATTTCTCTTTCAATCTCAAAACAACGTCGAGGAATTATTCCTTGATTTCTTCGTCTTAACCGAGATTCATCATAAACAAATTCATGATTGATCTGATTGCTCCCACTCGGATCAATAATCGTAGAGAACCTTTCTGTGAAATTGCTCCCACTTAGTTGAAGTTCATCGTCTTGATTCTTCATAATAGAATCATTTTAATCAAACGACTTATATAACAATAGGTCTTTACCAATTTCGCCTTGCTTGGAAAAATCATTCTCTAAGAATGTTACATCTCATAATTCAAATTCAGTTACACCTCCATTACCTTGTTCACTAATGATCACGTATCCTTTTAAGTGTTCCGAGTATCTAATAAAAATACTTTTTCTCCTTCTTGGGCCTAATTTTCCATGTTTATGAGAGAGATCATGAACATAGGCTGCACACCCTTAAGGTCTAAGACTTGACACATCAGGTCTCCTACCAGTCCACAACTCATATATTGTGTTAGTAACTGATTTTGTGGGCACACGGTTAAGTACATAGGTGGCTGCTAGCAACGCATCACCCCAAAAAATGATTGGTAAATTTGCTTGGGTCATCATGGACCTAATCATTTCTAATAACGTCTTATTTCTTCTCTCAGCGGCGCCATTTTATTCTAGGGTTCTAGGAATTGTTAATTGTCTTTCTATTCCTTTCACATCACATAAAGCCTTGAACTTTTTTGACAAGAATTCTTATCTACGATCAGTTCGTAATGCTTTTATTTTCTTATCTAATTAATTCTCAACCAAGTTCATGTATTTTATGAAACAGTCGAATGCTTCCGATTTATGAGAAATCAAATAGACATGACTATACCGAGTATAGTCATCTATGAAAGTGATGAAATAAATTACCCTACGTCTAGCTCTTACATTCATTAGACCACATATGTCAGAATGAATTAATTGCAATAGATATAAAGCTCGCGTTCTCTTTCCAAATGGCTTTCGTGCCATTTTTACCAACTAAACAATGCTCACATGTAGTTAGATCTACTTGACTTAGATTACCTAAAAGTCCTTCTTTAACTAATTGATTGGTTTGATTTTGACTAATATGACATAGTCTAGCATGCCACAAAGCTGTATCATTGTTGGAATTACTAGATGTAAATAATGAATAACTAATATTATTATTTTCCTTTAACACATCTAGTACAATAAAACC
>JANVCL010000214.1:10789327-10801368 GCA_026546855.1 Erythroxylum incrassatum | reverse complement strand
ATCGCAATATACTTGATTTTAAATATTTTGTCATTATAATTAGGGTGCATAAATTAAAAATAATTATTTAAAATATACTTAAAATTTGCTATAAAACAAAATTTTAACAAAATTTTATTTCTTAACATTTTTAACAAACCAACCACTATCAATGGTAATGGTAATCATTCCTTCCCACCATAATTATAATGATTATATCTATTCTCATTTCTCACTATATTTATTTCCATTCTCATTCCCATTACCCTCTATGAATCAAGCGCCCCTTATTATCGTAATATTTCAATTACAATTAAATCACAGGGTTCAACTTTCAAGAAAAGCATGTACCTAACAAAATCCGGTGGATTGAAGTGGGGACAGCCATAAATTAAAGAGTTTGTCCTCATGCTCATGACTATTTGTGCAAGGAAGCTTCCCGTCAAATCATACGGAGGCCTTTTCACTAGCCGTTTTTAGTTTTACTGCCGACACTTTATAACGACTAAGATTTGCAAATGTAGTAATGGTTGATTGGATACAGCTCAGGTGGGAACAGAGACTTTTCCTTTAAACCTATTCCAACTCTGTTTTATTGATTTTCATCGTATATTTATGTAGGATTCATATAAAAATTTGTGACTAAAACTCAGCAGCACATGCTTCTAACAGGTTATTTGGCAACGGTCATCCCCTGCCCAGCTGAGGTACCTTCCCTCACTTGCATTTCATTTGACAGGTACCTTATTCACAATCTTTTTCCTCTTTTAGGTATTGATTTTTGCTTGTTTTGTATAAAAAAGAACAAAATAAGAAGGTTTCTATACCAAGAATTTAAAAATAACTTTAATTAATGGTATCGAGACATTCGAATCAAAATTTTAATATGAGAATTGAGAAGTATAATGAAAAAGGAATTCTTTTATTTCATCGTCTCATTATTACAGCAGCTAAGAATATCTTTGTCTTTCAAGTTTTACCATATTACAGTATTATGTTTCTTATGTTGTTATTCTATCTTTATCTTGGCAGGACAAATCCATTCAATACTTACTTGTAACAAAGGCTTAAAAGGACCACATTCTGAAGCCTTACGGATTAACATGAATCAACTAACGCTGAATGACTAATGAGGCAGGTATCATGGCGTTGATTCCTACCCCAGTTGAGCGCTACATATTCTCGTGCGTATTTACATCGCCCAGCCCTGTTCAGAGTCCAGACATCAACTAGTTAGTTCCCTCAGTTCTTTGTTTATTTGTTCAACTTGCGTTTTATTGTCTTTCTTTCTAAGCTGTTTTCTTTTCTATCATGTCCTTCTCCTCGGGGTTTTTCTTTTCTTTTATGGATCAGCAGGTTGTTTTTTGTATTTACATAGGAAGGTTCATGTCGGAGGACATATGACAGTACCGGATATTTAAGACGGCCATCTATTGGAATTACGTACGCCTACTGTCTGATTCTTCATTGCTGTTGTCCATCTTTTGGGGAGGCTGTTCGCTACATAGGTTAAGATGGGCTTCTGGTCATTGTTTGAGGTGGCTTCTATGCCAATTCTACAAGTCTTATTAATAAGCGTTTTGGGAGCTCTCATGGCTACCGACTATTGCAATCTTCTTTCTGTCAGTAGTCGAAAATCCCTGAATAAGGTGCACTTCAAACTTTTCAGACTTTCCCTGTTTTCTGTTTTCCTTTTCCTTCAAGGCACAAATATACATAGAAGAACCCAAAGTAAAGGAGGCATTTCTTTGGGGATTGCTGCAGTAGAAAATTCCTGATATACCTCACCGATATGAAGAAGATCGCCCTTCAGAGTCATAACACGCAAATATAAAAATACATATAAGCCTGAGTAATGATGAGGAATTTTGATTCTTGAATTGCAGATTGTGTTCGTGGTGTTTACGCCCTCGCTCATGTTTGCTTGTCTAGCGGAGACTGTGACATTGCAAGACATTATCTCATGGTAGGCTAACTCTTTAACATTAAATTGTCGTAAACAAGAAACATGAACATTTCAAACCGAAACATCTAGTCATATTCCGTAAAGGGCAAAAAAGAGAGAACCTTATATAACATACGGCATGCAGTTAGGATAGGTTTACGAGCTGCTAGACAGTAAGAGATAAAAAAAATGGGTAAAGTTTAAAAATTGCCCCTAAAGTGAGGACTTTTCGCGTACCCGACATTGCTTTGAGCTGCAAAGCTGACATTTTTCACGACAATCTGTTCAGGTGGTTCATGCCCATTAACATAGGCCTCACTTTCTTGATCGGAGGGATTTTGGGTTGGATTGTTGTTAAGATACTAAGACCCAAGCCTCATGTGGAAGGACTTGTCATTGCTTCATGTTCATCAGGTAACTTGCCTGATCGATAGACAAGTTGAGCTTTTTCTGTTCGTTCAATGGATGAATCTCAATAGCTATTTTTTGTAATGCTTTTTTGGATAGGAAACCTGGGAAATCTTCTCCTAATAATTATCCCTGCAATCTGCGACGAGGATGCAAGTCCATTTGGCAGCCCAAGCAGTTGCCGCGCCATCGGACTCTCGTACGCATCTTTCTCTATGGCGGTACTGAGACTATTAACTGTTCTGTACTTATAGGACAAAAAATCCATGTTATTCAAATATGTATCTAATTTATCATTTATTTCTTTGGGCTATATTTTGTTTAGCTTGGTGGTTTTTTCATCTGGACCTATACTTACCAACTGGTGCGAAGTTCAGCTATGAAATTCAAAGCACTTGAAATAGCCGAGGAGTTGTCAAAAGAACCCAACAAGGATTTGGAAGCTTCCGATGAAACTCATCTTCTCAAGGACAGCGATCAGGGCCATGCTTCTGTAGTTGTGTCATCAGCCAATCCAAATGACGATACAGAAAGCCACGCAGTAAGCATCCTTTTACTTGGTAGACATTAAGCATAAAAGCTATTCTGTATGGTGTGTTTAGACACCTCACAAGCACACATAATACTGAAACAAAACCAACCGTTTGACGTTCTTATTTATTCAGACTGCTTCCCATGAAGGCGGCCACCAACATGGAAATGGGCAGGCCTATTGGAGTAAATTTCTAGGACTTTTACATCAGTTATTGGAAGAGCTCTTAGCCCCCCCAACGCTCGGTGCAGTAAGTTCTTTTTTACATAGACACTTGTCCATTAATTGGGAGGTGTCGAAAGTAATTTAAACCTTTTTTTGGGTCTTAAACTCGCACAATTGTCCCCACCAACTTAAATTCATTTTTCCTTGCTCAGATTTTAGGACTTGCCTTTGGAGCAGTTTCATTTCTGAAAGAGTTGATAATTGGCGATAATGCTCCATTACGAGTGATCCAGGACTCTGTCAAATTACTTGGGTATGCACCATGTGTACTATAAATGTTTCTTTCTAACATTGCTTGTTCAGTTAACTCCCGCCAACTCTGAAAGTTGAGATCTTATTCTTGTGCTATAGGGATGGAACTATTCCTTGTATCACCCTTATACTGGGAGGCAACCTCACTCAAGGTTAAAAATACAAATCTTTTGTAGTGTTAAAAAGATTAAGGAAACACAGTACAAGAAAATCTTAAAACGAATCTTCTTATTTATGTTTGTTTTCCCATTGAAGGTTTAAGATCCTCGAAGATAAATCCAATTGTCATCATCGGGGTGATTTGTGTTCGATTTGTGATACTCCCAGCAATTGGTATTTGGGTTGTTGAAGCGGCTAGCAGCCTTGGCTTCCTACCAGCAGACCGTCTCTTCCAATTCGTGCTCATGGTTCAGTACTCTCTGCCACCTGCCATGAACATTGGTAAGCCTTTTGTCTTCCACCCATCTTTACTTATTTCCTCTTGCATTTTTCACTAACGCTCTCCTCCTTAATTCATGCAGTTTGTTTTTGTTTTCTGAAATGTTAATAAAGTTTCAAACCGACTGTTATGGTAACGCAGGTACCATGACGCAGCTGTTTGATGTGGGTCAAGAAGAGTGCTCAGTTCTCTTCCTGTGGACATATTTGGCTGCTGCCCTTGCACTCACTTTATGGTCCACGATCTATATGTGGATTCTGTCTTGATCAAATCAGTGAAATGGATCGTAATCCATAGTAGGATCTGTCGTGGCAAAAGACACATCACAGAAGAAAAAGAAAAAGAAGCTTATTGTTAACTAGTATATGTAGATATTTTTGTTCAACATTTATTCAATTGTAGTGATTACTTATTACCAATGGCTTCATCTATGGGTTAGTGGTGATGAAAGGAAAATTCAGTTAAGATCTTAACATTATTTATAAATTTAATATAATGTTCGCTTAAAAATACACAGAACTAAAAAATTTCTTCAAAAAGTCCTTCACTTGTAGAAAAGAAGTAAGAAGCCCATCCACTGATAAGTTTCAATCATGAATATCTATTTTAAATTTTCTTACTAATACCATATGCGTATCTTAATCATGATGAATAAGACTCAACACTGTATATGTGTAGCTTAATCATGATCCCGTGATAAGGTTGAAGTTGAATATCTCCATGTACGATTTGGACGTGTTTGTTTCAGAAAGTGAGCATCTTGTTTTAAATATTGTTATCCAAGTTTAAAAATAATAGATAATATTTTACCAAATTTATTTTTGATTGTCTCTTTGCCAAGTTCCTGTCGTGGATGAAAACTAAATTATAAACTTATTTGGTAAATAACTAATCAATTATTTTTTGACTGATTTAGAAATATTTGATTGTTTGATTATATCAAATTGTTGATAATTATGTTAGATTAAACTCAATCCACTGTTTTTAAAAATACTCTTACAAAGACGTTTCGCTCCAAAGGTTAAGAAATTAAGGCCCCGTTCGGTGAATGACTTATCAGTCATTTTTTTGCTGATTGAAAAGTTTGAACTGTTTGACATCAACTCAATTAGTTGATGACCAAATACATTTATTAGCTGTTTAATAAATGTATTTGGTCATCAACTAATTAAGTTGACTGATTGAATTCAACCAGCTGATTTTTAAAAAACTTCTCTTTACCGGCACTTGGCCTTTAGCTAATACAAAATGTGCATTAATGATGATTATAACCTTACCTGGAACCTTAAGTAGTTATTGTTGCACTCATTAAGGGTATCAAAGATAAGATAATAACTTTCTATTACACTTTCTAGTTTCTATTATAATTTCTTTCTCTAAAAAAATAATTTATTTAAATTAGTCTTCAAAACTTTACTAAAATTTTGATTACATCTCTTTCCATAATTAATTACAAAATTGACACCTATTTTTTCTATATTATGCTAATCTAAATTTGATCTACCAAAAAAAATTAAAGATACATGCAATTTTAGAATTACAAAAAACACTAGATAATACTTTTGATATATTTTTACATTTATTAATTATGAAAAATGAACCTTCTTTAATATACTACAAAATAGTTTATAATATTTTTAAAAGTCATGCCCTCGTAAGTCATAAAATTATCAACTTATTTTTTATGAAATTAAAAATTTAAAATCTAAATTCTTATGAAAATAGTCAAAGAAATACTAAGATATAATACTCATGTCTTTATAAATCTTTTTTGAAGTCATGCCCTCATAAGTCATTTGACACAAAAATAGATAATACTAAACAACTAATTTTATCAAATATCTTTAATAAACAACTAAAGTTATCTGTTGGTTAAATCAGTTGATATAATCTGCTGTCAGCTAATAACTAATGCAATCTGCTGGTTGCCAAACAGAGCCTATGTATTTTGCATTAATATCATAAGATGGTATGCAATAAATCAATTCAACACCAAAACAAACTCTGTAGAGATTGATATTCAATGTAATTCCAGAAATAACAAAACTTTTTAAGATTAAACAAGGCACAAAAAAGAGGAAACAATAAAATCTCTGTATAATTGTCATTGCCATCCTCTGGGAAGGAAGCTTCATGGTGTTGATAAAGTTTATAAGATAATAGAACAACAAGTAAATTCCGTCGTGATGTTTGTTTAGATTAGCAGAAAAAGAATTAGATGGGAGATACATAGAATCACAAAACATATAGAGAGAGAAAAACAAACTTCATTCAGTTTCAACATCTCCATATAGTCGTTAGAGATCGACTTCAATACATGTGATTGACTATCCAGTATACGCTAGTGTATGATTATAACCCTGAGGCTTTTATTTAAACGTTGAGTGTAATATTAATAATCAACGTTCAACTGGTGTAAGGAATTAGGGTAATGATAAGGAAATTTTGCCTTGCTCCGTTTATGCCTTCTTCATTTGTGACACATGAAACACTAAATGTATTACAATCTCTGGTGGAAGCTCCAGCTTATACGCCACCTTTTCGATATGCTGGACCACCATATATGGTTTGTAATATAATGGAGATGACTTCTTTTCTGAAGGGAATGTTGTTTATATGTTTGTAAAAACAACACCATACCATCGACCTTGAATTCACATTCTGATAGCCCGGAATCAGCGTATTGCTTCATTTAGTTTTGGGTCCTCTGTAGATGGAATTTTGTCACGATGGTCACCACCCCTCTATTCTTTAAAACCTGATCAACTTCTACCTCCTTGGAGTCCCCCGCTATATAAGGTGTATAAATCGGTGGTGGATATTAATAAAACAAACACACGTATGGTGAGAGTGGATTGTGTGTAAAAAGGAATTTGCAAGGTACTTTAAAAATGATAATGTCCTTTTAAACAAAATATGTCTATAAATAAAAGAGTCCTATCAACTTTCGAAAAGATCTTGTTAACGTTGAAAACAAAAAGATCTTGTTAATTGAAAGGAGCCTGCTAGTGCGCAAAAGAAAAAGAATCTGTTGATTGATAGGAGTCTGCTAGTGGTCAAAAAGAAGGGGCCTATTAATGATAAAAAACGAAAGCAGCTTGTTAATAGATAGGAGCTTGTTAACGCTTACAAACAAAAGGAACTTCTTGCGATATAGAAACAAAAGGAGCCTATTGTAAAACTGAAGGAACCCCTTGAAAACAAAAACTGATAATGTGGAAATTTAAAAGTTAGGAAGAGAGAAAGAATAACACAATCGACTTATACTAGTTCGACTTATGATGGAGGTTACGTCTAATCCTTAAGTATTTAACTTGAGTATTTCACTATAAAATTCAAGTAGTAAATTTTCACGAGCCTCTCCAAGCTCACAAGTATATATTTTTCAAGGTTCTTCAATCTTCCACACTCGTAGTGTTTAACAGAAGCACTACAATCTTTTAACAAGAAATATATAAAGGATTTAACAATCTCTCTCAATAAAGTGATTTCACTTTCTAAGACATAAAGAGTTTGATATGACTTTCAAGGATATTGATTGCTGCTAAGGTATTTCGTAAGTCTATTGTATGTCACAAATGCAGTAGCTCTTCCTTAAACAGAAATGTTCCTCAACTAGTCATTGCTTAATCTACAATATCATTTCTGCTGAAATCTTCAATATTCAGACGTTAAGATGAATGTTATTAGTACAAATTTTTCAGATGTCATAGAACCATTTTTGATTAGGTAAGTTCATAAAGAAGGTTCCTACAAGAAAAGAAGCAATTATTATATGATTTTATTTCCTTTTAAGAATTATACCGCCATTTATATCAGGAAATGAATCCAATTTGAATTTTGAAATATTATAAATTTTTTAAATATTGTAAAGTTATCATTAAAATCGTTAAACATAATCCTTGAGCTAATATATATCCATACAAGGTTTTAAATGTTGTAGAATTGATGGGAGCACGATACGCCATATTGTACCACCACTTTACCAGAGGTATCCATTTGCTCCATCTCTGAGGTGTTTCACTATAAAAGCATCATAAGTATGTTTCGAGAATTTTATTCTTCGCTTCCATTTGTCTGTCCATCTGCGGGTGATAGGTGGTTAAGTATTTCAGTTTAACTCCTTATAGTCGGAGGAGTTCTTGCCAAAACTTGCTCAAGAAAACAGGATTCTTGTCCTTAATAATCGATTTCGACATACCATATAACTTAAACACATTATTGAGGAACACTATAATAATGTCACAAGCAGCGTAGGGGAATTTAATAGGAACAAAGTGGGAATATTTGGTTAATCAATCCATAATTACTAAAATGATTGACTTTCCCTTTGATACCAAAAGTCCTTCAGCGAAATCGACACTCACCACCCTCCACCTTCCTTCTGGTATCTTAATAGGTTGCAATAATCTAGGATAAGCAGAACTATCGTGTTTATTCCTCTGGAAGTTTATGCATTTCTAAATATGGTTTCGAACGTTCCTAGCCATTCCTTTCCAAAAAAACATATTTTGCAGCTTTTTTGTTGTTACCACTACACTTGCATGTCCTCCTATGGTGTCATCGTGACTAATTCCTATGATTTGTTGTTAGAGGTTTTTGTTGGCACCCAACACTAAACGCCCCTTGCACCTCAATAGTCCATTTTTCCATTCGTACACGCTAGACTTCATATTGTCAGATTCCAACTTCTTAATGATATCTTGAATCACTCGATCCTCTTGCCAACTTTTCTCAATTTCCTCTGATACCCACCATGTATTTGCGTTACTGATATCATCAACATCTCTACACTGGTGATTATTGAGAGGGCATCTGTAGCCGCATTCTCCTTCCCGCTACAATATTGCACTTTAAAGTCATAATTGAGGAGTTTCGGTAGCTACAATAGTTAAAAAGGAGTGGATAGACATTGCTTTAACAAGTATTTAAGGCTCTGGTAATTTGTTTTAATGATGAATGATTTGAAGCTCAAATAATGATGCCAGTACTTAATCGCTTTTATCACTATCAAGAATTCTTTTTCATAAGTGGATAATTCGTGGTGTCTTCTAGCTAATGCTTTATGAGGAAGGCAATGAGATGACCTTCATGTTGTAACACAACCTCGATCCCTTGTCCACTTACATTTGCCTCCACTATAAAAGTTTTTGGAATGCCAATAATGGGACCTACAAAATTGCTTCCTTTAATTTCTCGGAGGTTACCTTATCCTCTTGTTGCCATTCCCAGTTGGCTAGACGTTCTTTCTTTAATAGTTCTATCAAAGGTTTAGCCATCATCCTATACCCTTTAATAAACATCTAGTAGTACCCAATAATACCCAGAAATCTTCGTAATTCCTTAGTTCACTAAGGTTCAGGCCATTCTTCAACGTTTTAACCTTTTGGACATCTGTTGCAACTCCTTCTGAAATTGTGTAGCCTAAATATTCGACTTGGCATGCCCCAATCACACTTGCTCCCTTGTAAGCACAGTTGATTGTCCTTCAATGTCTGCAAAGCCACCGAGATATGTTCTACATGCAATGACAACGATGAGTTGTAGATTAAGATATCATCAAAAAATACTAAAACAAAAAGACACAAGTATGGTTTAAACAAATTGTTCATTAGCCTTTGAAACACTAAAGGAGCATTTTTCAAGCCGAATGGCATGATCAAAAACTCGTAATTCCCTTCATGTGTTTTAAGGTCGTCTTCGGAACATCTTTCGGCTGTATCTAAATTTGGTGGTACCCAAAATGTAGGTCCAATTTGGTGAACCAATTGGCTCCATGCAATTCGTCTAACAACTTTTTGATGAGTGTTATCAAAAAATTATCCTTTACAGTATGCTTTTTCAACTCTCGGTAATCCACGCACATGCACCAGTAGTTGTCCTTTTTCTTGACAAGAACCATCGGTGATGTGTAAGGGCCGTAACTATGGCAGAGTTTCATGAAATCCACTACGGTCTTCTCTATTACATCCTTTTATGTTCCTAAGTAATGATATGGACGCACGTTAATGGTATTGACTCCTTCCTTCAAAATGATCTGATGATTGTGCTTGCAACCCAGTGGAAGATGGTTCGATTCCTAGAGCACCACCGCATATTCAGATAAGACTGCGTTAATCTCATCATATGCACTCCAATGTTCATCCTTCACTCTCATCTGTTGCAGTTGATATTCGATGGGGATCGTTAGTTGCGTCATAAACAATTAGCTGCTCATCGAACATTGTAAAGTTTTATGGAATTCCTTACTCGAAATGACCCTAAATCTACCTCCTGGGTTTCCCCTCAATGCACAAGTCATCCTTCCCAGTTAAACGTTATCGTTCTATCTCTGAAATTACATAATACATTGTTTAACAACCAACCACTGTACCCTTAATACAATGTCGTAACCTGAAAAGTCAAATTATTCATATATGATTTTAGGATGAATTGGAACTTATTTGACTTATCTCAATGTGAATTTAGAGCTTTCTTTGGTTATTTCTCACACATTTCAACTTTATTGCTTAATAGGTGCAAATGGATATATTTTTGGCATGAGACATAACTTTTACTGTGGATGTCAGATTAAGGTCATTTAAGTATGCTTTCGAAGGGGACTCGGAGTTCTAAAAATTTCATGAAGACTCTAAGGACATATTCTACCGTTTAAAGGGTCAATATTGCACATTCTTGTAGAGGCCTAGGGTATGTCTGCTTAACGGATATTGACGGATATTGCTTAGCCAATTCCACTATAGAGGCCTGAGAAGGTCCGGTAAACGGACATAATGTCTGCTTAACGGATATTGCCTGACCAACTTCACTCCAGAGACCTGAAAAGGTCCACTCAGCGGACATAAAGTTTGTCTAACGGACTTTGTTGGCCCAAGGATGATCTGCTTTCACCTGTTTAGCAAAAACTAGGTTTCGTTGATCCCATGACATTATAAATACTCCTAAAATGGGGAGTTGGACACTGAAAACGAGGCTGCAGCATAAAAAGGCACCCAAAAGAGGCAAAGAAGAGGAGAAAATAGGAAGGAATCTTGTTTTGTGTTCTCTCTACCTTTTCTCTCTACTCTTTCTTGGATGTTGATTGTCTTTATGTGTATGGATTCTATTATCATGTTCCGAAACTAAACCCCATTTAGGGTGAAGGATGTAGCCTATTTGGGGAATGGATTTGTATTTTATGGATTGATTGGTGTTGAATGATAGTTTTTAGGTTATGTTTATCTTTCTTACATTTCACTGTTTTCTATATACTTGATCACCATATATGCAGTCTTAGAAATCATATGATGAACCGAGAGGTGAAGTATGATTTATGCAATAGGAAGATAAACATATTAGATTTAGGGATAGATATATCCTAAACTAGTGTGATAACTTGTGGTTGCTTGTTCTTAATGAATTTGACTAGTTAGGTATTCTTATATGTCTTGAGAGAGAATACGAGTAAAGTTGTGCAATTTTTATTATAAGCTGTCATTCAATCAATTTTATAATTTATTGATCAATTTCTTGAATTGGTGAACCCCAAAGCCCTAAGTCTAAATCATCAAATTACCCTTGTTTGTTATTTCCAGTATTTACAATTTATTGTCTACCCAATTCCAATCATCTCTTAAGTTTATTGTCAGTTTCGTTCAAG
Organism: Erythroxylum incrassatum; assembly: GCA_026546855.1. Classification (NCBI taxonomy): domain Eukaryota; kingdom Viridiplantae; phylum Streptophyta; class Magnoliopsida; order Malpighiales; family Erythroxylaceae; genus Erythroxylum; species Erythroxylum incrassatum. The sequence continues at coordinate 10,789,949 of JANVCL010000214.1, read as the reverse complement.
TAATTAGGATTAATTCAGTAATGAGTATCTTAGTCTTTGTAGGAGACAACCTTGAAATACTCTATTTGTAGGTACTCAGAATGACTCTATGCACTTGCAGGTTATTTCGACTAAGTTTTCGATGCCGTTGTCGAGGAACTAATTTATATTTGCTACCATTAATTCTAGTTATATATATTTTCTTTTTTTTACTACCTTAAGTTTTCTTCCATTAATTAATTTTGAACCCTTTCTCTTTGTTTGATTTCAGAAGCTGCATGCACTTAAGGCATTCAAGAAATTTGAAGAACGATTATTTAATTGAATTAAATCCTTAAATTGAACACACTTGTAGAAGGAACAATGCCTAAAGGAGAAGAGAGATGACCAATAATAATCAAAATGCAATTCGACATAAGGAATAAGATATGGGGAACAAACAATTCCATGAAGGAAATCAAGCTGAACTGGTTATTGTTAATCCTACAGTAAGAAGAATTCGAGATTATCAAACGGCATTTATTACGTCCACACAAAGTGACTGGTCGATCAGCTTCACACTAAATAGCATCAGAACTTCTAAAAATCATAACTTTCTACTCCCTTGTCCAAAATTTTCGTGCTTTATATCAATGGAAAGATA
>JANVCL010000214.1:10768139-10782206 GCA_026546855.1 Erythroxylum incrassatum | reverse complement strand
TATTAATTCCAACTTAACTCTAGCACTTCATTCTAACTTCTACCTTCTAATTTCTATTCATACTTGCTACTTTGATGGCTCAACTCTAAAAACAATGAAACCAATAAATCACTAATAATTAAAAAAATAGGGTCCAACAACAATAGTATAGCCATAGCTTAACGTTCTCATTGTCAGACGATGAAAACTCAATCCTACTCATCCTCATCGGTGTAGCGTTTTCGTTCCCTTCCTGTCTCCATTGGCTACTTTGGTGTGTAGGTTCTACTACTCCGAATTCTTCCCCTTGCTTCTACACTTCTTGTAGAAGCATGGTTAGTAATTCCAACATCTCTTTTTCTACCTTCTCTGTTCTATTTTGAATCTCTAACAACATCCTCTCACTCTTTTCTTGTGACTCCAACAACATCCTTTCATGCCCGCTTTGTGATTCCAGGTACATTTTCTCATTTCTGATTTACACCTCCATAAAGCCTCTCAAGTTTTCTTCCAACCTTTGCAGCTCTACGCCTCTCGTGCCTTTTTCCATAACTGTTCCCAGATTCGACCACTTTGATACCAATTGTTGATAAAGTCTTTAAAATAACAGAATAACACGTAAATTCTGTCATGATGTTTGTTTAGTGTAGTAGAAAAAGAATTAGAGGGAGAGATACATACAATCATAGAAGATATAGAGAGAGGAAAACAAACTTCATTCAGTTTCAACATGTCCATATAACCATTAAAGATCGACTTTAATACATGTGATAGTAATAGATTTCATAAAGAACTTCTGTTGCTTCCCCCACCGTCATTACTTCCTCTAGTGATACCTGAATATCGCGAAGTGTTCTATTACCTCTCGTGAGATGTTGATGCTTCCATTAGTTACAAAGATTGAAGGAGGGGTAGATGACTAAAAAATGTGTTTAGGTTTACATATTTAAAGTTTGGGCCAAATGGACCAATCTTTACCCTATCATAAAATAAGCTCCCATATATGCATACAGACTAGGAAAAGTATAAATGAGTCGGTTGTTTTACGTGACTTTAGGCTGTGTCTTTTGATATAAACTATAGAACATATATAGGCACCTATGTTCTGAATTCTAAGATAGTAAATATGGCCAAGTCTGATAATGTCTTGAGTTGTAAAATAAAATAGGATATATATCACTTTAAGCTATATATTTGGATTTATAAGAACCCATTAATCAATATTCATATATATACACATTATATTTAATCAAATTGAGAAATTTTTTTGAATTCATATATATTATGCATATGAGTTTCATAATACTAGAAATGAGTTTTTAAGTGAAGTATAAAATTTAAAATTGATTGGTTCAATCTTAATTAGAAATGAGTTTTTAATTAAATTTAAATTATTAATTTCATAATTTGAATAAAATTAGAAGTAAGTTTCTAATTGAATTAAAAACAATTATTATTACTCAAATTGATTCATGCAATATATATAATTAGAAATAAGTTTCTAATTAAATTTAAAAATAATTAAATTAATATTATATTAGAAATAAATTTTGAATTTAATGAAATTTAATTAATTCACACAACATATTTAATTAAAAATAATTTTCTAATTAAATTGAAATTATTAGTATAAGAATTAGAAATAAGTTTCTAGTTCATAATTTAATTTGAATAGTTCCATAATAATTAGCAATGTGTTTCTAATTTAAAATAGAATGATTATAATTTTATATGAATTATGTTTTATTTATGTATTTCAAGTTTAATATTATTCAAATCATCAATACATATATTATATGAAAGTTACTTCACAATTCTTCTTAATTATGATAATTAGTATTCATTTGTCATATGAAAGATGATTGAGAACATATGTGCTCTTTTGATTTTGTAAATAATTGAAAATAAATTATTCACAAAATATATATGTATGACATGACATTGACGTGCAATTATATTATTTCTTTTTGTAAAAATTATGTATTTTAATTATAGTGACTGCATCAAAGAATATTATTGTTGAACTCAACAACGGTGAGAAATTAAAAGGCAAAATTTACGAGATTTGGAATATGAAGATCTAATATATAATAGAGAAGCAAGAGGCTTTTTAACCATTAAACATAAATATGGACATTCTTGAGGAAGGCAATATGACCCAAAACAAAAGGGACTATGATGCTTACAAAATATTAAGGATAAAGTAGTCATTGGCTCGCATGATGTTGCTGAGCAACATAGAGGATAATATCATACGTGAGACTTGTAACTACGAAACTGCTAAGGACATGTGGTCCACTTTAGCTTCAATGTTTCGGAGGCACCTTAGTAACCAAAGTAAGGTCACTTTCTATTAAGTTTGACATATAAGAAATGACCAAATCACATTTGGTCTTAGTGTCAATTTGTAATGTGAGTTTGTGAGCGTTTAGTGAGAATACCTTGTCTAGCTAATAGTGATGATAAGACAACTATGGATTATTTTTACGATGTTATGGAGAGGGCAAAGGAAGCAGTCAAGGACAATATAAAAAATATGACTTTTTTGTATACACATTACCTTGCAATCATTAATGTGCAATGGGAAAGATAACTTTAATCTCTATTGTTTTGCAGCTAGGGTGTTTTTGAATCTTAATATCTATTTTAGACCAAGTTTTATAAAAAAAGTTAATAGAGGAATGCTATTAACTATTACAATAATTATTACCCATAAGATGGTAAAAGATCTCCTACACTCATAAGTGGAGGTTCATAAGGTGTTTTTGGTAATTTTGGGTTACCAATTGCTAAATAGCAATACATACATATATATATTTCGCTTTTATTACTTGCTGGAAATTTATCATCATTTTATTTTGATTATAATATTACTTTTGTATGTCTTACAATTGCATAGTGAGACCAATTTGAGACTTTATTCTATAATTGCAAAGATTTGCGAGTCAAATTTTGAGTCAATGCATTAGTATAAAAGGAATTGGAACATATATTAATTCATCTATTTCAAGACAATGAATAGATTGGAGCATAAAAAGATTGAACAACTTGATCTTTATTTGATACAACTTAAAGCTTTATGTTATCATCATTGTTAAGTTGAATATAATTTCTTGTAAATTCTTAATAATTTATTTTTATTTGTTTATTATGACTCTTAATAGAACAAGTAGTTTTGTAGATCCAATTACCTTGACCATATCAATCTTTTAGCGGATTGATTTATGAAGAATCATGTTTGATAGATGAGAGTAACTTGAAATGATATGTTATTAGTGCAATAAATTTGAATGATGGTGATAATGATGCTCCTCTTATTGATGGAAATTTTGTATCAAATTATAATTAAGGTCAATGCGATTGGAATGGATATTCGATTGAATGAAGTTCCAGGTTTTCATTTATCATCTTTTTTAATTTTACTTATATTTAATGTATATGTTAATTCTATAAATATAATATAAATATAATTGTAAATCTTTTTGTTTCAGATTTTACAATTGATTGTTTCCTCGATTTGTACTCTTGTTGTTAATTGTATTACTTAAAAAGTTATGTATATTTATTATTTTTATTTAATGTTTTGATTTAATAATATTTATTATATCATAAAATTGTAACATTTTAAGTACTTTGTATTGTCTTTAATTTTATAATTGTATGATCTTTTTTCATATTAATTGTGATTATTATTTATATCTCAAATATGTGAAAAGTAATATTAATAAAAATAATAGATTGTTGTTATTTCAAGATTTTATTATTATAATTTTTAGAGATATAATTAATTTAAAATCATAAACTTTATAGGAAAATATATTAAGAGATTATATTGTAAATTTTAAAAAATTTTAAAAATTATTTTATAAATTTAAAAATTACATAAATTTTAATATCGGTATAATACTATATTAAAACAAAATTTGGTACCGGTACTGTAGCTGGTAGATTTTAAGTTGAAGACATTATGGTGACGGAGCTAGCGGTCAGTTTCAAACGTTGAATAATATCTTTCTACAGTGCGCCATCTAAACAGAAAAACTGTAGACAACCAAACAGGGTAACGATGTCGTCCAGAAGTGGGAGATCCTGTGAGGAAGCATCGAATCTCCCTTTCATTGAAATTGGATTTCCCATATAGGCTCCTCAAATTTTCATTCTTTGTCTGCTCCTGTGTGCCATTTTAAACCATTTGAACAGCAAACAGCTCTCAATGACATCTGGATATCAGTTATTGGATTAATCTCTCCCTATGAAACTTGTTTCATACCTAGTGTTGCTGTTCATTTCTGGGTTTTGGAGCTCCATAGTCAGCTCTCATACCAGAGATGTGTTTCATTCTGGTCCACGACTGGTTGACTTCAAGGACTCTGTTCGACCCGGAGGCAGATCTCTCAAATCACTCTCGTAAGGCCATCACCTTGTAGCCGTCGTTCATTCATCAGAATTTAGAATATTTTTGTTTGTATCTGAAGATCGCCCATTTGTTTCCTTATTTTGCACGATTAAATTAAAGAAAGATGTTAGTTCTTGTATTTTTCAGAGGAAAGTCTTTTTCTTTGCTAGATTTTGCAATGAATCATAGCTAGTTTTTTATGTACGAGTTGCAAGTTCCTAAGGTTAATGACCTTTTATATTTCTGGCTGTTATAGAAGACCTGGATATGGAATAAAACCTGAACCTGCAAAAAAGCTATCTTTTGCTAGCCAACTTATTTTTAATTCGATTTTTCTGGGTCTTTAGGCATGTTTTAGTGTTTTTTAGGGGGTTGATTGTAACTCTTGTTTCTTCTGGAGGATGATCTATTGGCAAGCCATGACAAGTTATTGTTTAAACTCCCTAAGACACACTCATATTTCAGTTGTACGATAACCTCTGCTTGTGTTTCTGGCAATGACATGCTTGATCTTCTTCATATCGATCTTCTGGAACGTTCCTGTCCTGTATATGTAGTATGTGGCATTTGTGTAACGTTTTTCCCTTTTTTATTGATTTTCTTTTATTTCTATCTAACTCATCGCTGTTGTCAACTTTCTTCCTTTCTTCATGAATAGGAACTATGAAGATTCTACAGAATTAGTTGCTCTCCTAAATGGAACAATAAACTACAAAGATAAAATTTCTGGGAGAGTGCTGTGGTCATTTTCCTCCGGAGCACCTATATACTCCTCTTATCAAGCTCCTCTCAAGCAGGGTAATGGTAAAGAAAATGCCTCTGGGCCAAGTACTGGCTTCTTTGTTGATTACGGAGATGACTGGCAGTTGTATGCACACTTTAGTGGAATGGTATGCTCTTTATAATTTACAAATAGGATGTTTTGCATCAACAACCTGCTGATGTTTACTTTTCCTTGAAGGATAATTCCACTGTAGGTTTCTCTTTTCTCCATGCTGAATGCATACATCATGTTAACTAACTTACTGTTGCAACAACAGAAACTTCCAATGAATATTGAGGATTTTATCAAAATTACACCACATATATCAGAGGAAGGAGAAGTGATACTGGGATCTAAGAGTACTACCGTGTTTGTGGTTGAAGCCAAAACTGGAAGAATAGCCCGGGTTTATGGATCACCTGATTCTCCTTCCATCTTGCAGAATGGAGAAGAAGATAGTTCTTTAGATAGTGATGATAAAACCTATATGGATCTTGTAACATCTGACTTGAATGACACAACTCAAGTAATATACCTAACAAGGACTGATTACACATTGAAAACTTATGGTCCAAGTTCAGACAAGGTTTCATGGAGTATTGAAGTGGCTGTAATTGAAGCTTCATTTCTTTGCAAAAACATTGAGAAGAACATAAGCTATGAGCTTGGTTCTGAGGTTGACAGTGATTATGATAGTCTAGTGAATTGTCAACCTAGAAGGATGTCAATTCGGAGACAGGGTAAGCCACATTCTTCATATAGGGCTTTTTGTCCTGATGAGAAGCTACAATTGCCTGGGTTAAATCCAATACTTCCTCCACGGCATGGAGCTGAGGATCCTTCGGATAATCATCACAGAAGAATGATGCTTCCAGGGTCTGCTCCAAAATCTGTGGTTCCTTTGAATCCCAAGGTTAATAAAGTATCAAGTATTGAGACCAAAAGCAATGTTGAAAGGATAATTGCTTCGCCTAATGAGCCTATTGGTGTAGATGTCCATGATTCAATTGTGCGTTATAATGGTTCATTCCGTTTTCTATTTAACTGGCCCTCTGTAGTAACTTTCATCTCCATTCTTTTGGGCATCGGCATTTACCATTTTGGCTTAGGGAGTAGAGGATTTTGTGTAAAGGAGGTGTTAACTGGTGCAAGCTTGAGATATTCTTCTTCAAAAAGGAAGAAATTTCGAAAATCAGGAAAGGGTAACAATGTTTTTGAGGTTACAGATATGTTCATCTCGTCTGAAAATCGTGATGGATTTGGAGCCAGTAAGGGAGATAACAACACATTGTTTGACCTTAATAAAGTTGTTGACAGTAGCACCGATGGGCGTAGAATTGGTAAGCTACATTTATCAAATACAGAGATTGCTAAGGGAAGCAATGGTACTGTTGTCCTTGAGGGTGTATATGAAGGCAGGCCAGTTGCTGTGAAACGCCTGGTCCAAGCTCATCATGATGTGGCTTTCAAAGAAATTCAGAATCTTATTGCATCAGATCGGCATCCAAATATTGTTCGATGGTATGGGGTTGAGTATGATAACGATTTTGTTTACCTCTCTCTTGAGCGTTGTACATGCAGCTTGGATGATTTGATTCATGCATCTTTGGATACCTCTCAAAACCTACTGTATAGAAAGGACCTAGATACCAGAGCTTCAACTGATTATACACTTCAGGTGAATTCACTGGAATGTATTATGAAGGATCTTAATTTATGGAAAGCCAATGGCCATCCATCACCTCAATTATTAGCACTGATGAGGTAAGTTCAAAAAATCATGTTACTTCAATAGAACTCCATGTTAAAAATTTACCATTATCCAGTGAAATGTATGACTACTTTATTACTCCTCTGCTCAGATTATATCTTTTTTTTTAGTTAGTTCATCATTCATAGGCTTCCAAGTTTATAGGAATTTATATTTGACATCTGAGCTGAACTAAACATATTTTACCTGTTTTCCTTTTAAATCCAAAGCAGGGATGTGGTATCAGGACTTTTGCATTTGCATGAATTGGGAATAATTCATCGAGACTTGAAGCCTCAAAATGTGTTAATAGTTAGGGACAGATCTTTATGCGCAAAACTTTCTGATATGGGCATTAGCAAGCGCCTCCTTGGTGATATGTCCTCACTGAGTCTTCATGCCACTGGTAATTGAGGTTTCTCTAGTTTACGTTCCACTAAATGCAAACAAGATCAATGGCTCATTGTCTGATTAGTTTTTCTATACATTCACAACCATGTTGTGTATCTTTCATTCTTTATGAAATTTCTTTTGACTAACTTTATGATAGATGAATCAATTAGAGCTGTATTTAGATGCTCTCTATCCTAATAGTTTTGGTAGAACCCGCATGACTTTTAGTTGTTTTGGCTGATATATGCAGGGTGTGGCAGTTCTGGTTGGCAAGCTCCTGAACAACTTCTTCATGGACGCCAAACACGTGCAGTGGATTTGTTTAGTCTGGGATGTGTTCTCTTTTTCTGCATTACAGGTGGTAAACACCCATTTGGTGATCGTCTTGAGCGTGACATCAATATTGTGAAAAACCGATTGGACCTCTTCTTGTTGGATTCTATGCCGGAAGCTGAGGATCTTATTTCCCGTTTGTTAAAACCTGATCCTGAACTGAGGTGCAATCACTTCTCTTTCAAATTTTATGCCTGGCGACTTTGTCCATATGTTAACTTTTTCCTGCTTAATATGAAAAACATTCAAATTTCACATCATTCCAGCCTGCAAATTGCATCCTGCAAGTTCTTTTATTTATTCCTTGAATATTTTACCAGGCCAAAGGCATTGGAAGTGCTGCACCATCCTATGTTTTGGAATTCTGAGATGAGACTGTCATTTCTACGCGACACCAGTGATAGGGTAGAACTGGAAGATAGGGAGTCTGCTTCTGATCTCTTGAGAACATTAGAGAGTATTGCACCAACAGCACTGGGTGGAAAGTGGAATGAAAAGATGGAGCCCGCATTGATCAATAATATTGGCCATTATAGAAGATACAAGTATGGTAGTGTACGCGACTTGTTACGAGTCATGCGAAATAAGTTGAACCATTACAGAGAACTGCCTGTAGAAATCCAGGTTTACTTCTCAAACCAACAACTTTATAGTACTAAAGATTGTTTTTGTCAAACTTGAGGTGGAAGTAGGTTTCAACGCTATATATTTATGAAGTATACAACTATGTTCTATCGTGGAAAGAAATTAAAAGATGAGTACCATGATGCTTTATTGATTCATGGGACTCAGCTGACACATTCTTTGAGTTGAAAGTATCAAGTGGCAAAATTTATGCACTAGTTTCCACAGGCTCTGTTAAGAGCAGGGGAAAAGGGTGAATGTTCAGTGACTAGTGTCCTCCACTCTTGAATATGAAACATTTTTAGACTTGAAATGACTCTGGTCATTTTATTGTTCTCAAGTGCCAATAAAGGTATTCAATATGATCTGGTTCACTTTTCTCAATGCGTAAATCTTTTCTTTTATGCGTTTTGCTCTGCTCAGCGGCTTCAAAAATAAATCTTCTTTTATCTAAGAATATCGGGATAAATAGCTGGCATTTACCTTCATTCTTGGTGGATTTTTCAGGATCTTGTTGGACCTGTGCCAGAAGGTTATGATAACTATTTTGCAAGCCGATTCCCAAAGCTCTTGATTGAAGTTTATAGAGTTGTTTGCAGATACTGCAGAGAAGAGGATTGCTTTCAAAAGTATTTTAGGGGCAGTACTCTTTGATTGCATTGCATTTTCTCACATGTGAGGAGTTGTAAACAGTTGTAAATAGACGAAACAATGTATTTCGCAAAAGTAATTCTAACTGGCTACGTGTACTCATGCATGAGAAGAAACGTAAAGCCGAAGTAATGTTTTATTGACAAACTTTTCGTGGGTGAGCTGCATAAGATCAAATCCGCATTGTTTCCACTTTCCGCATAAATGAGGAGTGTGCAGCAAGATCCCTTTATTCCCAGGTTTGACTATTCCACAATATCAACTTTCTAAAGCCTGCAACATAAATGTTTCCCGTTTTCTCACTTGTTTCTTTTACCTTCTTTGTTAAATATCTAAGCGTTGCAAGATAATTGGTGTTTGTCAAACCACTGAATTCCTTAAGAGGCGCTTGTTCTGTTTTATTTTGTAGCTCTCTCCCTGTAATTGATTGAATTTAAAAGCCAGATCTATAATTCAGACCAAGAGGTGGAATCTTGTCATATGCCTTAAGACATCTGCCTTCTTTATCATGGAATTTAAAGTCATTACCCCGCTCTTCATGGTATATATTACATGGTTAATGCTTGGTCTCCTGGTATTGGTCGTTCTGATTCCTTTCTTAATTGGTTGCATTGCTTAATGTGCATTGAAACTCATCTGGATAAGCGTGGCTCATCTTGTTGGCCTTTAGTGTTTATTATTTCTGAGGTGCATAATTCAATATAACAATTTGCTTTCACCTTTCTAAAGTGAGACTCTTCATGCGTATATTGAAAATTATTGTTTATTTTTTCAAATTGATTTCACAGGTTTACAAGATATATCAATTAACAAATGCTACTTTTTTTATTGAAAATTTAAAGTTCAACTTGAGGGGTCTTCCTAAATATGCACAGTTGATGGAAAGATAAATGCCCTACTTGTAGCCTTCTAAATCCTTGGTGTGGTTTGCCTCTGATAACTGTTGATGTTTCTATTAAAGCCTTTTCCTTTTAGACCATTAACACAGAATTATTGATTAACTATATTTTAGTTATTTTATATTTGTGGCTTTATAGCATCTACTATTTGCACAATATAGATTCCTTACATATGATATTTTTCAACTCTGCATTGTTTTTATTTATATGGATCCTATAATTGTGGTAAATTAGAGTTATTAAATAGCTCTTCTACTCATATTGGAGGAGCCTAATTCTAAAAGGTAATCACACCAGTGTATATTTTGAGAGATCTTCCTTGAATAAGACTTTATAACTTTTTTATAAGAGTTCATGATAAGTGAAAAACTTTTTAGAAAAGATTAAACATATTTTGTGAATACTTTTTAAAGTAGCAAAGAATCCATTGTTTACTTATGTTCTAGGGAGCTTCTCATATTTCAAGTTTGGTTTCATGCCTTTATAAGTTAGTATAACCTCATAACTTGGAGAAAAAAACTTGTATGCTTTAGATAATTATGACCATTTCGTGATTGTTTTACCATTTTTTTCAAAGAGCGAACATTATAGTTTAATCGGTAATTATTAGATCCTTAAGTTTAAGTTATAGAATCATGCAATTGTTGGCGGATCTTAACTGATGCTTAAAACTCTAGCTGATATGAACATAGCATATTGATGAGGGAATAAGGAAAAGACTCGTGAATAGTTAAGAAAAAATGAGTAATTCAATGAAAACTTAAGAGTAGGAGAGTATTAACATACATTGGTGCGTATTAACAAAAATATTCAATGATGTGTGAGAATTAGATGCAAGAACAAAGGTTTGGCTTAATTAAGTCATGCTAAGTTTTAGGGTGCACAAAGGTACTTAACTTAGACAAGGAGGTCAATAGGTATGTAATTTATGAAGTTTATTATATAATGACTTAAATTAATGCTACTTAGGTTATGGAGCAATATGACTACACCATAAATATGCTTGGATGAACCATGCATAATGATGACTCCATATAACTAAACCAAAGGCTGATCAAGGCACTTGTCTTTAAGAGGTGATGGTGTGATGAAACATAGCAAAAACATGGATGTAGTGGGCTAAGAAAGTAGAAGTCCTACCTTATAAAGTGGGAGAACTTCTTTAAGTAGTGAGAAAGAGGCCGAATGGCATAGAAATGGAGTGCCATCTTCCAACCCACATTTCATGTGTTAAAGTGTAGTTAGTGGCCTAAAGATGATAATTCCCTACTAAATTAGTGGAGTTAGCAAAAGAAGTAGCAACTCCCTAATAGTTTGTTGGGTTAGTGGAGAAAATGGGTAGTTTAACTTACTTGGTTCCTAAGTTCTTATAAACATATATAAAGACATCTTTATTGGTTCATTTTACACAACATTAGGTATATTTAATCATCTGAAAAAAAAAACTTTAGTACTTTAAAGAAAGTTCATGTTGAGAGCTTTGAGGAGGAATATCTTGAGTGAATGTATTAATGAGTGCTTTAATTTAAAAGTAATTCGAATCCTTGTATTGTTTTATTAGTAAAAGGTTGGCTTTGACGTACCACTCTTGTTCATCTTTTGATAAATTTAAGTAACCACTTAGGTGTTGTGAGTGTGAGTGAAACGCCAAAAATATATGTCATGAAGCATTAAAAAATAAACAAACTTATTAGTTGGTGATCAAAAAGGAAGGATGAGTTAGAACTTGGGGGACTTCATTTTGACTACTTTATGAGGAATTCGACAAATTTATTTAATTTTGCTATATTAAAAAAATTTCTCATGACAACTAGTATTAGAGCATTGTTGGTGAAGAATGGCTAGTAGAAGCAATCTTTTAGAAAGCGTTGTTAGAATAGAGTTAATGTTTTTTTTTAAAGAAATAATATTATATATTAATAATAAAGGATAGAATTAGGAACATACAAAGTGATCAAAGGGGAATACCCCTAAGCTAGAAGATATCAGTAGCTATGTAGTGAGACAAATCAAAACATTATGCTAGGATAACAAAACTAAAGAATGTTGGTGTTGTTAGGAGAGTCGCTTAATGCCATAAGCTCCTTGACGCCTTCTAGGATTTCCATGGTGATAATGTCTATAGGCTTGGTCTTGGATTTAAATCACCTTGTATTTCTCTCTTTCCATATCGCTTGGACACACATGCTTTTAACAATGATATGAGACAAGCTCATAGGACTCCTTTGTGCTACTAAGGATTGAATAACACTCGTGAAGGTGTTATCTTGTATACACCAGCTACATAGCCTCAGAACAACTTTCCATACCCAATTAGTCACCTCACACATAAAGAATAAATGATCTCTAGTTTCTTCCTATAGTTGACAGAAGGGGTATAGTATATCGATGTTCATATAACTAATTTGATCAGCTATGTTCAATCAATTTTGTATAGTGAGCCATAGTAGGAAAGAAGTTCTTGGCGAGATTATCTTGTGCCAAATGATGCGATGCTAAAACACCTCTGGTTTTCTCGTCCTAAACAGATCCCAAATGGTTTTGTTGTATAATGTATGTGTGGGCCTGTTATGCCAAAAGAAGGTATCCAGAGTAAGGGTAGGAGAATAACGAGGTTCCAAGTTCCGAAGATGGTCTCAAAAATTTCAGCAGCCTCCTACGATGAAAGAATCCATTGTAGCGTGGAGAGATGGTAGCAGAGCCTCTGATCAGATGTGGAGAATGAATTAATGAACCTTGACCTGTCCAGTTGTTGAACCAAAGAAATACAAGCTTCCCATTACCAATAGTGCAAAACACTTAGTCCTAAACAAGATCCCCTAAATAGAGTAACTGGTTCAGAAAATGGGAATTGCTAGGAGTCTTACGGATAACCCATATGCTTCACCCTTTAAGGAAATAAGAGTGTAGCCATCGGATCCATAATGGTTTCCGGTCTTCAAGAATCCACCATAAGCATTTCAGAATGAGAATTTGTTTGGTCATTTTTACTGAAAGAACATTGAACCCTTCTCCTACCTTTAAGAAGCAAATGTCATACCACTTGAATTTGTCACTACCTTTGATTCCCGACGAATGGTTCTATAGAAAATCCTTGAGTAATCTTTCAATCAACTTGATGAACCCTTTGTAAAGGAATATATGAGAGCTCCAATAAACATGTAAAGAACTAAGGACCGATTTTATAAGTTGGACTTTCCCAACAAAGGAAAGGAATTTATTTGCCCTAAGATCTGGTTCTCTTCTGAACTTTTTTGACAAGAGGATAGCACTCAAGGAATGTTAATCTTCTAGTCGACATAGGGAGGCCCAATTATAGTAAAGGTGGAGCTTGTGTAACTATTCCTGGAAGTGAAGTCAGTCTAAAGGCAATTGGAGTTGCTCTTTTGGAGAAAATGAGATGGCTCTTGTTGAGATTAATGCTCAAATACGAGAGGTCTTTGAACCTGTCAAGAGCTTGCATAAAGTTGCGTGTCAGTTCAGGAGTACCTTTACAACATAGCAAGAGGTCATCTGCAAAAGAGTTAATGTTGATCCTTTAAACCTAATGAATAAGGATGTAGTTCCTTTCTTGAAATATTTTTAAGCTTTGGTGATTGAACTTTAAGAAATAAATCGAGTACTTTAAGAACAATTGAAAGCTCGTAAGGAGTTGAGCTATAACTTCTTAGTACTCAAATAAGTTATTCTTAGAAAGAAATCGAGAGTCCAATCAGAGAGCACTTTAATTAGAGTGTGAGAAGCATAAGTTCTTGAGGGAAAACGAAGTGCCAAACAACTCAAAAGTTTCTTATAGGATACAGAACAATACTTTATGGCAACAAAGGTATATGATACAGAAAAGGTGATAATCATGACAATATATATGGTGAATGATGTAAAGTTATAATGAAGACAAGAACCTTAAATGGCAATAGTGCTGGTAGACCTCTCGTTGACACTTAAAATAAATAAAGAAGGAGCTAATAGATCAATTCCTCTCCAATAATACTTCACAACTTACAAAGGAAGCTTCAAAATGATTAAGGCAAGATGGTTCAACGAGAGAGTATGTGAAGCAATTTATATCTTTAATATTGGACATGTAAAACATATCGAAGAAGGATAAATGGTTCAACTTTATAAGCGCCTTACAATGATAGACATAAATTGAGCTTCAGAGGTAAAACATGAGGGACTTCCTTAGCATAATAGCAACTATAGATAAATGGTTCAACTTTATAAGCGCCTTACAATGATAGACATAAATTGAGCTTCAGAGGTAAAACATGAGGGACTT
>JANVCL010000214.1:10734871-10747684 GCA_026546855.1 Erythroxylum incrassatum | reverse complement strand
TATGATGCCATGTGAAGTACAGTAGTGATTGTTTGTAGCGCACTCTTATCGTAGGATATGTATCGGTATGACCTACGAACGTCCCGATGTATACCCTGCGGTAAAGGGGTGCTACATACCTTCTCTGAATCAAACAACTTTACCATTGTAAAGTATTGCTCTATGTCTTATAAAAATTTTTTGAGCTCTTTGGCACTGCACTTGTCATAAAAAACTTGAGGCTCTTGTACCCTTATCAAAATACTTTCACCACACCCAACATCCTAGACACACCTTAAGATTGCAATCTCCAATTTAGAGTCCTTTTATGCCTTCATCAAGTTTGTTATTTGATACTCTAACTGTTGGATCTCTGCCTATAAAATCTCAAATCAAGATAAGTAGGAAGTGACCTCTTCCTCTCCTTAAGGAATTGGCCCTATAAGTGTCTCCACTCTATTAACACACTCTATCATATTGCTACCTCTCGTTATATCGATATTTTAGCTCTCATACCTATTGTTACAAAGGTTTTCTTAGAAACTAAACTTGTATCGAAGTCACACCTTCTCTTTTACACATTAATCTCGCTTAGGTCCATTTAAGCAAGACTCGGTCTTCCTATATGATTGTTGACCAACTAACTTATTCTCAAATACCTCACGACTCTCTTAGAATTTAACTCTCACACTTGAGTAAGAATACTACGAAAGCATTAAATAATCATAGGCAATAATAAACACACAAGAACTATACCTTTATTATTTCCACAAAAGTATACAAAGAAGTGCTCTATCTTAATTTATTCCCCTCCCTTCTATCTCTGTTCCCACAAGCAAGTCTCAAATAAGCTATTCATAGGCATCCGTGATTTTACAATTTAGAATTATAATTAAAAATAACTAGATCACTTCTATCTTTATTAGATTACATCACACTAACCAATTAGATAACACCCCAATTCAAATAGGACTCTATTTGATATGATTTAGCTACATCACAACTAACAAGATAAGAATATATTTAATCAAGAAAGATATATCCATATCTATGAAGAACTCTATTATTTTGAGATAATCCTCTCACATGGTCTTTATCTTTTAAAGCTGATATATATCTACTATGATCTTATCTGTCACATCATCTAAGATCTCCCATTTATTACCCATCTATTAATGATAAGTCATCCAAGCTTAAAGTCTTTTATAACATAATAGCCTGGTCTAATGCTTATCCATATCAAGTTCATTAGTCATGATATGTCTATTTAAGCACACATTGCATTCTTTAGAGCTCTCATAGGTTTCCCTAATACATGTAATCTAACTAATCTTTAACCCACGTTCCATCTTAATCTATCTTTTAATCTCACATCTCATTGAAGTTTTCTGCCAATGTTCACCAATGCATGTCAACTCATCGACAATGTCTACTTTCCCAACCAACTTGTAAATTTTTACCTTGTTGTATTATCCCGAGTGTCAAATATTGGTCAAGGCTTGCTAATGTCTATAATTTTTGCTATTAGGACTTAGGGGTCTAATAAGCCACCCCTACTAGAAGAAATCAATGCCCCTCGTCAAAATAATCAGTGGGCACTCCTCTAAATGTGATTCCTTTAAAGCCTCGTTAGTTATTGACATATCTCTAACATACCATTTTCCCTCTATGTCAAGTTTGTCCTTGTTTTTGTTCAAACACTCCTTTACAAGGCCCATTATGCATAATATTAATATAACATAATTATTAAGGTAGACTTCTTCTGTCGAGTCTTCACCCCACTCTCTTTGATCTTTTACGACAATGGAATTTATTTGCTCCTCACCCACCTTTCCCTTCACAAATAAAACAAGTAATATCCCATTTTGTTTGTTTCTTAGACTTACATTGAGAAGATTCACATACCTTAACTTTGCCTTTCTCTAAGCCATTATGTGTCCCACTATTCTTCTTACCCTTGTAGCTAGTTTGAATTTATGATGGCATTTAGAGATCCAATATGGCATCTGTAACATTGTCACACTTAAGAGGTCTTTCACGTTTTGCCTTTAAAGCTCTATTTGTGCCTAATCTTACAAGTAACTGATGAAATTGAACAACTTCTCTTCCTTAAACAAGTTCTACATATCCAACATCAAATTTGTGAATTTTCTCACATAATCTTGTATCGAGCTGTCTTACTTTAAATGCTTTAAAGCTTCCCTTGCGAGCTATAAAATGTTGTTGGGAAAGAACTAGTCCTTTAGCTCTTTCATCATCTTCTCCTAAGTTTCAATGAGAGGTCTAGTCATACTGATGGCATTAGAGGTTCTCGTTCTCCACCACAACTTTGCATCCTCCACCATATGCATAGTCATAATTGGCCCATTCTTTAGATTAGATATTTTCACTATTGCAAAGTATTGCTCCATGTCCTATAAAAATTTTTGATTTCCTTGGCATTAGGCTTACCATAAAAAAAACTTGGGGCTCTCACACTTTTACTAAAGTTCTTTTAACACGCCTAACACCCTGCGTTGCAATAATACACCTTAAGATTGTTATCTCTAATCTAGAATCCTTTTGTGACTTTATCAAGTTTGTTATTTAATGTTGCAATTATTGGATCTATGCCTCCAAAAATTGAAACCGAGATGAGTAGCAAATGACCTCTTCCTCCCCTTAAGGAATTGAGCCTATGAGTGTCTCCTCTCTATTAACATGCTTTGTCAAATTGCTGCCTCTAGAAATATTGATAGTTTAGCTATAATATATATTATTACAAAGGTTTTTTTAGATACCGAACTTGTATTGAAGTCACACCTACTTATTTGCACGATAATCTCACTTAGGCCCATTTAAGGAAGGCTCAACCTTCCTATATGATCATCAACTACTAACTTATTCTCAAACACCTTCTCGCAGTATTTAACTCTCATATTAAAGTAAGAACATTACAAAAGTATTGAACAATTATAGGAAATAATAAACATACAAGAGCTATGATAAAAACTAACCTTTATTATTTTACCAAAAGTATACAAAGGAATGTTCTCTCTCAATATGTTCCTCTCCCCTCTATCTCTGTTCTCAAAAACAAGACTCAAATAAGATATTTATAGGCATCCCTAACTTTACTATTTAGAATCCTAATTAAAATGAAATAACTAGATCTCCTCTATCCTTATTAAATTACATCACACTATCTAATTAGATGAGACCCTCATCCAAATAGGACTTTATCTAATAAGATTTAGCTATATGAAAACTAACAAGATAAGATATTACATTTAATTGGAAAAGTTATATCCATATCCATGAAGAACGCTATTATCTTCAGATGATCCTCTATGTGTTCTTTATCTTTTAGAGCTGATGTATATCTACTATGATCTTATCCACCACATCGTCTAAGATCTCTAATGATCTCTATCCAGTGATGATGTGTCATCTAAGCTAAAAGCTTTTTATAGCACACTGGTTCGGTATAATGCTTACCTATGTCAAGTTTATTAGTCATGACCCATCTATTTGGGCACACATTAAGTCCTTAAACCTCAAATATGTCTCCCTCATACATATGATCTAGCTAACCTTCAATTCAAGGTCCGTCTCAAGTTATTTTTTTGTCTCACATTCGAATCTTACATCTTGTTAAAGATTTTCACCAATGTGTATCAATGCATGCCAACTCATTGATAATGCCTACTCACAAGTATTTGCCTTGTTCCATTATCCTAAGTTTCAAACATTGATAAAGCCTCATCAATACCTACAAAATTTTGTTATTAGGACTTAGGGGTCGAAAAATAATCCACTAGCAATATCGTCTTAAAAGAGATAATCAAATTCTTGCAAAAGAGAAACAATAACATTACGTAAAGTAACATTAGTATCAACAATAAGAGAAAGCGAATAATCTTTGTATATAAGAGAAATCATTTGGTGCTTGAACAAGAATGTATCTCTCACATCCCCCACTCTTGCTACTAAATTCATTCTTTTCCTCTTGTATTTATCTATCATTTTTGCTTTGTCCGATGTGTTTAAATTATCCTTATGTGTTTACTCTTATTTCTTTATCCTCAATATCTCCTATTCATTCTTATAAATCTTGAGTTGATAAACTTTCTTTGGTGATAATAGAGTAAGAGTAATTGTTTTGCCACCATGATAAAGGAATAATGATTTTTGTATCCATCATATCTAGCTCTCCTATCAAATTTCCATAGATGTCCTAAAAGAATGTGACTAGCTTACATAGGCACTATATGATATTGCACCTCATCCTTGTGCCTTTCAATTAAGAAGGAAACTAGTACTTGTTTTGTTATCCTAACCCTCCACTCTTATTAAAACAATGTTAAATGGACGATTGAGGATATTATATAGTTGGTAGTCCCAATTCCTTTACTGACTAACTCCACCTTAGCTATATTTGTACAACTCTCTCCATCTATGATCATACTACAAACTCAATCTTTGATAACATACCTTTTGTGAAAGAGATTCTCCCATAATATATTTATATTTTTCTCTTCTACATACATACTTAATGCCCTACTAGTGACTAGCATCCTTCCCTCTTTAGACCTCTCAATATTCTTATCATACTAGCATCCACCAAATTAAGTTTATCCTCATTTGTATCCTCCTCACTCTCAAGCATATAATGTCTATCCTCCCTCAATATCATCAAATTTTTTTTGAAACATTATAAAATTATATGCCCTCTTCCTGAGCACTTAATATCTCAATTTCTAGTTGGTGAAGAGGAATTAGTTTTACCTTTATCTCCACTTGGTTTTTACACTTTTGGTTTATTTACTTCATATTTAAACTTTAGATCTTTGTTTTCTTTTTTACTCTATGCTTTGCTCCATGATGAAGAATCAACATTAGAAATATCAAAATGGTTAGTAGGCCTAATTTTGAGTTGTTTTCCACCTTATGGCAATTTGAACTACATCCTCCAATTTCATATAATAGTGTAACTCTACAATATTGATAATTTTTAATTTAGATTACAAATGAAGTGATCCATTGTTGTATCCTTATCTTCTTCCATATTATTCTCAATTATAGTAACCTTGATCTCCTCGTGGTACTCTTCCATACTCTTAGAACCTTAAGTTAAATTTTACAATATTGCATGGAGATCTATATCATAAGAACTTGACACAAAATGCTTCCTCATCACCACTTTCATCTCCTTATAGGTTATGATAGTTGGCTCTTAATTCCTTCTCTTTGTGAGGATTTTTTGATCCCACCAATCTTTGACATAATCATTAAATTTCATGACTATTAATTTAATCTTTTCTTATATAAAAAATTGTTATTGTCAAAACCTAACTCTACTTGCTTTTTTCACTTCAAATTGGTATCTTGGTCTATCTTTCCTACAAAAGATTGTATCTTCATCTTAATACTACCTGTATTATTATCCACCCTTTCCTTATAACCTCATAACAAACTTAAACCGAATATACCCCTCCTTATTTTTTCATTCTACCTCTTCTTTTACCTCTTTCTCCTTTACCTCCCTCCAAGTAGATGGTAGTACTCTCAACCTCATCATAAGTCTTAAAACCATCCATTCTAGTAGGTAAAGGTGAGTTATATTGTAAACTAGCTATCGTAGCTTTATGTTCCACGATTTATGCCC
Source organism: Erythroxylum incrassatum (assembly GCA_026546855.1). Taxonomy (NCBI): domain Eukaryota; kingdom Viridiplantae; phylum Streptophyta; class Magnoliopsida; order Malpighiales; family Erythroxylaceae; genus Erythroxylum; species Erythroxylum incrassatum. Next base: position 10,742,058 of record JANVCL010000214.1, on the reverse strand, counting down.
CACTTTATCGAATTATTTAATGAGATGCTCATATTGGCCTTGTATTGTGTTCATGGTAAACACTTGGTTTATGACTACTCTATCCTCTTCACTTTCTTCCTTGTCTTGAGGAGTTTTTTTAAAGACGCATTAAACCTACAAGAAAACTTTACTAGCAAAAAAAAAACACTCTTACGTGTTTCTCTTGAATTCACTTACCTCAGTACCTAAACTCTTTACTAAAGGTTCTATATAAACTAGTTAATCTATCAAGAAATCTAGTTTTAATAATAAAAATTTACTTATCAATAAATTATTGATCAATAAAAGTTTTTGAAAAAAGAAAAGGAGGGGGGAGGGTTCATTTCATGATTAAGGTCCTTTTTTCTTGTTATTGATTTATTATGCAGTGATTGAACCACTTTATTTTTTATTCATAACTGTAAGTCCTTACCAAATAATATCGTCGACAATAAAGAATTAAAATGACAAGAAAAATTAAGAATAACATATGAACAAAAATGTATATGATGTATTGAATAACTTATTCTTATTGGAGAAGAAACAAATATTCTTATTTATAAAGTAATTTATCAACCTTTTATGTAATTTTAAGTAGATATTTGATTATTGTCACTTTCTTCCTCTACTATTTATTGTATTTATTTTCAGCTAATTATATATTAATAAATATTGGTAATTTATTTTTTATTTTAATAGAGTATTTCATTCTTACATTACAAATTTATTTATTTCATAGCTATTACATTAATTTATTATATCTCAATTTTATAATGAATTACTATCAGTTTTAAACCTTAATTTTTTCTTGTCATCAATGTATGCTCCAGTTTTACATAAGTGTTACAAATAACATAATAAAGTAACTTATATTAAAAAAATATAACATAATTCTATTTTAGATTGAGCTAGAGATCCTATATAAAGTTATAAACCGTTCGTTTCCCATATATAAAGAAAATAACGATATTTAACATAAAGCCACGCAAGTATTTACATTCTGAACTAGTCTGCGGACACTTTTGTGCCCCCTTGCTTTTTTTTAGTTCAGATCTCCTGTTTAATATTACGGTGTTTTATTGTGTCCAATAAATCTCAGCTGTTTATTTATGTGGGTCCCATGCGGAGCTCATATGAAATTTACGAGAGACCCGCAAAATAAATGACTGAAATTTTATGGGACAGAATAAGACAAAATAAAACTGGACAAAAATCTGGTATCTTTTTTTTAATGCAAAACGTTCCAGGGATATCTTATTAACCATCCAAAAGTAAAGATGCAGAGGTAACAAGTTGCTATACTTTGACAGCAGGGCCTCCGATCATATTTGCGGAGACTTTGGCCTAGGTAGTTAGGGTCTCAGGTGAATCATCTTAGGCTTCATCGTTAGGTTCATGACATCTGTTTGAAGGGATTTCGACAAACCTTCTCATAGATTCAAAACTGCCTACTGTTTCAACCTGACTTCCGTTAGAGGACTTTTCTAGTTGCCGTCTCTTGGAGCGTTTCTTCACTTCTTCCTCCTTTTCATCAGCAAATGTAAGAAATGTCTTAACACGTGCCGACGTTGAACTACTGCCAGAAGGTTGTGGCTCCTCCTGGTGGCGCTTGGCATACTGTAGTAGTACCATGATTAAGTATATACACAAAGCAAGCAAGGAAGCTAACCCACAAACCAAGTAGAGTCCCCAGAAACTTTTAAGGCGTAGTCGATCTACACCTAACTTTGTGCCTTGTGAGCTACATGCACTACTCATCAGCCACTTGTCATGGATCCTTTGCAAATCCCCAGATTCTGACAGTCTCAGAATGGCAGTCGACATGTCCACAACTAAAGGAGAATCCTTTGGAAAGGCCTGGCGAACAAGGAAAAGAATACATCACAAAACCAGCAACAGTCCAATGAAGTTTCAAGCACAAAGAACAACGATGTTCTGAACATTTGTTGATACTCAACATACACAAACTGCAGTTAAACTGACATGGCTTCATATTATTGGCATTTAATGAGACAAATTCCGGGTCTTTTACATAAATGTTTCAGTCTTTAAGAACCTGATGATTCAATATCTTTGATTTCTACTCTCTCAGTAATTTGGAAGCATTTGTTATACCTAAACATAGTCATTTCTTCAGCAAGTACATGTATGTTGGACAATGATTACTTCAGTGTATCAAGAGGCCTTACCTTTCTGAATAAGGCCTCTTGATAGACAACACAAACATATCACAGAAGGCAAATCAGTCCCATTCTAGGATATTGACTTACAAATCCCCATCCAATCTTTGCGAACTCTTGACCTATGATACTGAATTCGCATCGGGTTGAGAGGAAGAGCTCCAAATATGCACGCTCATCAACCACTGCAGCCACGCCCTTTTTGGGACCGTCTTTCAAGGCCTTAACAATATCTTCAGGCAATTTAAGTGGCACAAGTCTGGACTCATCAATGCCAAGTTCATTAATCAGATAATCTCTAGCAAAGGAACCCTGCTGGTAGCCAATACGATCCTTGCTTAACCTTAAAGTGTCAATGCCTTCAATGTTGGAAGAAAGCTTTTGTACTGTAAGGATAGAGGTCAAGCTTGCCGTATAGCTTGAGTTGATTATGAGAACCACAAACAACCAGATAACGAGCACAATGCGACCAAAGGAGCTAACAACATTTTCTCCTACATAAAATAGGCATGTATAGGTTAAAACAAAAGTAACTTGTTAAATTTGGATTTTAGAAAAATGCTTTTCTGCTGATTGTCATCCAATACTCACTATGGGCGAAGAACCAAGTTGAAAAGCTAAACCTGAAGGAAGAAAGCATAATTAATTATAGCTGATCGAAAACTCAGACCAAAAGATGCATCATACTGTATAATGTCCTAAAAATGGGAGAATCATCGCCACAAAAGAAACACATAAATTTTGCTCAGAAGAGTATGAATGGTATTAGGCACACAAGGCAAGATTGATGGAAGTTGACAGAATACTCAGATTTTTGAGTCGCCACTCAACTCCAGCAGTCATGCTGATTAAGATTATTGGAGAGTTAGGCAAATGGTGCATGTTAATGTGTATGCACTGTTTAAACGTGAGAAGATATTACGTTAAGTTAACATGCCTGCAAAAATCAATGAGGTAAGCTAAATGGTGAGATTGTGATGTTTCCTTGCAGCATACCATAGTATGGTGGTGAATTGTCTTCTAGGTGGACCTCTGAATTCGTCATTTTTCCTATGTTCCATGATCCAAACAACTACTCCAACAATTATGAAAAAGACTGCTGTTACAAGCCACATCTTTTGGCTGAATGGCTGTAAAAAGGCCCAAGCATCTGAATCTGTTTTCCTAACTGGTGCCACAACAACTAAACCAGATTCAATATATGGTTGTGTGAAGTCTGCCATCCTTGTTCGGTTGGTGATAATGGCAATGTCACCTACTGCAGCATCAAAGACCTGGAGAAGAGATAGAAGTCGAATTAATTAATCCTAAAATAACCACATTTTTATTTCTGAAATCTTTCAAGGGCTTTATTTTCTAATACTCACACCCGCTGTGATCGAACGCACAAGCTCAGTGCTACTGGGGTTATTAAAACCATCTCCAAAAGGAATTAGCTTATAGGGAACAGCATATGGCATCATGTTTATAGCAGCAGTAAAAACATCAATGCAGTAACCAGTGAATAATTCAGTTCCTGGTACTTGGGACACAAATTGTTGATAGCTAACTCGAATAGGGATTCCAATTCTCAAATGCCTCCCATTGTTTGGGAAAACCCATCCACGAGGCTTCTGCGGAGCTTCTCCTGGCCATATTACACTTCGAAGTTTTTGACTTGAACTAGAACCATTGGGAAGTTTTGAGTAAAAAGTTTCAGGAGGCAGAACTGATAAACCAGAATAGTTGGACCAATACCCAATCTTTCTATACCCTGTACCAACTACATTAATGACATCATATGCAGGACGAACAATAGTTCCACTCTGATCAAACTTTATCTGGCCTGTTACACCAGTCATATTAACATCAAAAATGTTTTGTAGCAGCAGTTTTCCTCCATCGAAGATGCTCATAGCATCAAGATGCAGACCGTGACTGGGCAGGTTGATCAGCCTTGAATCATTTGAAAACGAAATATTCCCTCCTTGATCGAAGAATGCTCCAATTGCACGTGCAAGCAGCCATACCGTGTCATAGGCATATAAACCGTAAGTATTTAACCCAATAGATCCATCCTTTTTTAGTTTACTAGTTAAGTTGCTCCACCTAGAAACAAATTTTCTTTTGAGTTCTGAATCTGGAGTGTACATGCGCAACGTTAGAACTCCTTGAATGTCATCCATGGCCTCAGCAGGGAGAGGATGGTTGGTATCTATCAGAGTTGAAAGCCAGTTAGTAGCTATCCATACATATCCATCTCCCATCATGCCAAGATATTTAGCCACACTGAATACGATAGGACCCCAGGGAAGAGAGGCGTGAAGAACCAGAATCCTAGATTCAGTCAAGACCACCTGAACTAGCATATCAGTGATCTCTTGCCGATTTGGCGAAGGACTCAAAGCTGCCTTATATGAGATTTTGCATCTTTTTGCTGCAAGTTTATCTCCTAAGGCAGCTATTCCATTTCTACCGTAATCATCATCAGCAAATATCGCTATCACTTCCCTCCATCCATAATGGTCCACAATGTCAGCTATGGCTGTCATCTGATACAAGTCGTTCTGGGAGGTCATAACAAAAAACGGGAATTGAAGTGAAGCAAGAGTAGGATCAGTGGCTGAATATGACAGGAGAGGCACTTGGAGCTCATTTGCAACAAAGGATATCACATGAGCTGTCACTGTGGACTGGGGGCCAATTATGGCTACCGTATCACTCTCCATGAACTTCAAAGCTGCAATCAATAATGAAATCTCAGTAATCTAAGTACGATATTCAATGATAACTGGAAAGTTCTAGGTGAACAAGATAAGGGTATAACCTTCAATAATACCCACAAATCCACTATAATTCGTGTCGGGCATTTTAATGCTTAACTTTGTTCCACCAAGAACAGATGGATCAGAATTCACATCTTCGACAGCAGTATTTATTGCCACTCTTGCAACTCTACCAATGGTAGTATTGAATGATAAAACAGCTCCAATATTGACAACAGTAGGTCTTCTGCTTACGTTTGTATCAATTCCCTGTAGACAAACCCCATTATGAAAAACTACCAGAAATAGTACCCAAACTATGTTCATGTCAGCTTCTTGTAAACCAGGCCCTTTGTATAGCTTGTTCTGCGGAAGGCATGGAGACAGAGAGTTAACCCTTGCTTGACATAATCAAAGATAGATTTCTAAGCAGGCATAGTAGAAAAGAAATGAGAAAATTCCATCTCTGGAGCTGAGATGCTGAAATCTTTCGCATGCAATAAGATAAGATGAGCAAGCAGCACTCTGACGAAGTATCTGAGAACTGAAGAGACTTGAGTGAATAGAAACTTTATGCGAAATGGAAACTGGAAATTAAATAATGGAAGAAGAAATGAATCTGGGATGTTAAACTCTGCATTTGAAATCCATGTTCGTATGGAGGAACTTTAAGCTGAATATATTGAATCCATGAGGACCGTCCGAAAGGAGGAAGAGCACCATATTCAACACCTTTCTTAATTGTGGGGTATCGCTGAAACTAGGACTAACATTTGAACAAAATATTACTCCTTTGAAAAGCAGCTCTGTTGATTTGGAAACCCAAAAGTAACAGACAGAAGTTGACATCAAACATGCAGCAGTAGCCAAAAGAGGACAGGACTCAGGATTACAAACGCTAAATGAATTAGGAAACAAAAGGGAAAAGTAATTGGGCAGATGAGGAGAAGATATAACTCACAGGAGGGTAGCAATAGAGCTCTCACTTCGCCTTAGCAGTGTGCATTGGATTGGAGGGAATGGGATTTTAAGAAACCAACTAAATAGTAGTTTATTAACTGTCACTGACACTAGTTTATGCCACTTGAACAACCATAGAATTATTGCCACCTTAGATTAGGATTAGAAAGTTGACATTTATTTCGTGTATGGTGTAGAGAATTTCATCTAAAATAGAGCTGATCGTACACCAGTATTGGCGACTGTGAAACATCGTCAGTAGTGAGCGGCAAAGTGGGTAACTAACTGGAAGTGGTCCTATATAATATTCCACTCCTTGTCCAATTGTGCTAGTGCATCATCGTCATGCGCAACTTAAACAAAAGGTTCTTTATATTATAAAGAAACAGTGGGGCCTCTAGAATTGCATAAGCCTGTTAAGTACCAGGTTTGTTAGGACTCTTAAAAAGAGCTCTTTGTCCAAAGTCGCAAGAATAGAAGGGCTCTGAAAGAGAGGGCAGAAATTGGACAACATATTTTTGAAGCATTTCCCTAACGAGAAGCCCCACTTTTCCTATCATTTTTGCAGGACCACAAACTGGAAATGGCTTCTTCTCTAAGAAGTAAGACAAGTCATTGAGCAATCGAAATCATGTGACGTTAATGATTTTGATTCTCTTCCATTCTTTTATAAGCTACAAACAGTACAGTCTGTTTTCATTATACATAGGAATTCCATTTAAAACATGTTATTTTCTTTTCAGGTTCAGGCACACTCACGGCAGCTAGAACTAGGTAGAATTTTGAACCACTAGGGAACAAAAAGAAGTGACTTTCCAGCTGTATTGCGTTCATTTAACAACATGTGTGCAATTAGCAACTAGTTGAATCCCAAATCACTTCAACAGCTATGTGTCTTTAGTTGCCTTCTAGTAATTTATCCATGTTTGACATCAAAAACTACTTTAACAGACCACCGAGCACCTCTCTTAAGGGAGAGCAGATACTCTTTCTAACGTTAGCATGTCTTCTTCTGTCTGAGATAAATATGAGGACGTTTTTGCTTAAAAATTGGCCAACCTCGCGAGACTTTGTCACTTCTCCTTTTTAAGGCAAAAGCCAAGCCGCCGTTGACAAAGACGAAACTTGGCTTTGACAAATATCTATTTTATTATTATAAACATTTGACTTTTAACGTTATCGTTTTTATATAGTTTCAACTGTATAATTGTTGTTATTATTATCACCAATTAGAAATTAATTAAATTGATTATTATTAATTTAATTAATTAATTAATTTTATTTCCATTATTATAAGAACAGT
>JANVCL010000214.1:10713051-10728669 GCA_026546855.1 Erythroxylum incrassatum | reverse complement strand
ACTGTTCTTATAATAATGGAAATAAAATTAATTAATTAATTAAATTAATAATAATCAATTTAATTAATTTCTAATTGTTGATAATAATAACAACAATTATACAGTTGAAACTATATAAAAACGATAACGTTAAAAGCCAAATGTTTATAATAATAAAATGGATGTTTGTCAAAGCCAAGTTTCGTCTTTGTCAACGGCGGCTTGGCTTTTGGCTTAAAAAGGAGAAGTGACAGAGCCTCGCGAGGTTGGCCAATTTTTAAGCAAAAACGTCCTCGTTTTTATCTTGGACAGAATAAGACATGCTAACGTTAGACAGAGGATCTGTTCTCCTCTTAAGGAAGGTTGGGGTTCGACCCTACTTGTGTATGCAGTAGTGTTAAATACTCAGTGGTAATACTTTGCCGCTTCTCGGGTTCCACCCAGCACTAGCGAAGATTAGTGTTGGCGTGATAATGACCTAAAGGTGTTACCGATAGTTCGGATTCACCCAAAACACCTTGTAGGTTAAAAAAACTCCTTTATCAGAATAAATATTCACTTCTTTTGTCCCAGGAAATTGGAAAGCTTTCTTATTTTGTTTTAATAAATTATTAATCCTTAACATTGCCAATCAGTTCCCTGCAACAAGATTAATTTCCAATAGAAATGTCTGGCACCTATCTGCTTGTCTTTATAGATGTTGCTGCATTCAAGTCAAGAATTCTGCAGAATCCATCTGCCTTCAGTGATACTATATGACAAAACTGGGTACTATGACAGGCACACAATATTGTTAAGAAGTTGACTTAGTTGCTGCATTTCCTATTTAGTTGCTGTAATTTTTCTTTTTCTGTTATGTTTTGACTTGTTCTACTACATTTCAGTCATTATTTCCATTTTTCTAACTAAGTTGTTAAACATGGAGGCATGTTCCATGGTTGAGCTGGAATATAGGAATTTCTGTGTCTTTTTCGAGCTGTATTTAAGCACATTTGCAGTTAATAAAAATATAACATTACACTGAAATATTCTTCTCTTTCTCTGTTTATTCTTAGTTTGCTCCAACAAATATGAAGACCAGTGACCACTACCTATATGTGTATATTTACAATTTTTTGTGACTGCTTGTTTATAATTCCTGACCCGAATCGATACTTTTAAAGATGCCGTTTGTAGACTCCCCTCCATCTATGCTTGTATTTGAAAGTCTCTCCATTCGTCTTCTCTTCGACCGGCTTTTAGCTTCCTCTTCCTTTTCTCCAACAAACAATAAAAATGATTGAATCCGTTCAGATCTTGAGCTTCTACTTAATGACTCAGGATCATCCGAAGAGTACTTGTAGAACTGCTGCACAATCCTTATTATGTACAGAAGTACAGCAAACAAGCAAGCTATGCCACAAATGAGGAAGAGACCCCAGAAGGATTTTAGTTCAAGCCTGTTTGCTTCTTCTTTTGCACCCTCTGTCCTGCAGGTACTTCTAGGAAGCCATTTGTCTTTAATTCTTTTGAGTTCTCCATTCTCGGAGAGTTTCAAAATGGCAGTTGACAAGTCAGATGCTAGTTGTGAATCTCTTGGAAAAGCCTGATGAGAAATGGCAAATTATGATATTAGACTTGCAATAAATTCGCAAATTTTAAGTTGGAGAAGATGTGACGATGGTAGGTGATACAAAGGTCACCTTTGGGACTCGAACAACTTAGGGGTATAACAGTAGGCATATCAACCTATAGTTGAGAATGTAGAACAAAATTAATGGGTTGTACAAGAATAACTCTCATCCATGTTAATTTCTGAAGTAAACTCCAGAAGGAAGCACCATTTGCATATGATATAAAAACTAAAGGATACGGCGAATATTGAGCTGAATATACTTACAAATCCCCATCCAATTTTGCTGAATTCTTGGCCTACAATACTAAATTCACATTGTTTTGAGAGGAAGAGGTCTATATATGCTCGTTGGTCAACAACTGCAGCAACACCGCCCTTCTTGGGACCGTCTTTTAAGGCTCTGGCATAATCCTGCTCAGAGTTGAGAGGGATAAGTCTAGACCTGTCTATCTTGTAATTATCGACTAGATAGCTTTCAGTAAATGTTCCACGTTGGTAGCCAATGGGGTCCTTGCTCGATACCAGACTTTCGATCCCTTTAATGGGTGAAGAAAGCCGTTCTACTGTTAGAATTGATGTCAAACTTGCGGTGTAGCTTGAAGTGAGTATTAGAACTATAAATAGCCAAAGGACTAAGACAAGCCGGCCAAGGGTGCTGATCAGTTTTTCTCCTGCATTTGTTAAAATAAGAATCACATGATTATATTATTACATATGAGAGCTCCGTTGTCCCTTTGCAAGTAAATCACAATATCATTTCACTTACTATGGGAGAAAGTTAAGGTTGAAAAACTGAACCTGCAGAGTATACACAAAAACCTTATTAGTTATAACCAAATCTGGAAAATCAACCTGACATTCTCACTAAGAACTGTACATTGATGCACTGACCATAGAATTGTTACAACTTGTCTTTTAGGAGGGCCTCGAAAATCCTGGTTCAGCTTATGCTCCAAGATGCATACAACCGCACCAATAATCAAGAAAAATATTGCTGTTATGCTCCACATCTTTGAAGTGAATGGCCTCAAGAAGGCCCAGGCGCTAGACTTCGATTCCCTAAATGGGGCTACTATGATTAGGCCAGATTCCACATATGGCTGTGTGAAATCCACCGTCCTTGTTCGCTCAGGGGTGATGGCAATGTCACCTACTACAGCGTCGTAAACCTATATGCAGACCAAGAAAGACACATCATAAAAAAGAATGGAAAGACAATCTAGGCTTCAAAGTTGTTGGTTTGTTTACTCACTCCTGCAGAAATCAAATGCAATAACTCTGTTCTGTTGGGGTTCTCATGACCATCCCCAAAAGCATAGAACTTGTAAGGGACAGCAAAGGGCAACAAGTTCAAAGCAGCTGTAAATATATCAATGCAGTAGCCTCTGAACACATCCACCCCTTCTACCGAGACGAAGTCGCGATAACTCACCCGCTTGGGTACTCCAATTTTTAAATACCTGCCACTGCTAGAAAAAACCCACCCACGAGGCTTCATTATAGTTTGTCCAGGCCAGATTACAGTATATAGACGTTGACTAGAACTTGATCGATTAGATGGTTTTATAATAGGCTTTTCTGGAGGAAAAACTGATAAACCAGAATCGTCGGACCAATAACCGACCCTCCTGAACCCAGTGCCAATTACGTTGATGACTTCATATGCAGGTTGAATGAGGTTCCCATCTGAAGAAACCTTCATTGGGCCTGTTATACCATTCATATAAACCTGTAAAATGCTACGGAACAACAAGTTGCCTTGATCAAAAATATTCAAAGAACTCTCGTACATACTCCTACCATGGTTCCCTGCAAATCTCGGGTCACGAGAAAATGAGACATTTCCTCCTTGACTGAAAAATGTATCCAATGCATAAGCTAGGAGCCAAACAGTATCATAGGCAAACAGACCATAAGAATTTAACCCCAAACTGCCTTTAGTTGTCTCTCTAGTGCTCAAGTTGGTCCACCTAGAGAGCAAATTCCGTTTCTGCTGTGATTCAGGACTATACACACGCAGTGTCAGAACACCTTGCATGTTATCCACTGCGTCTGAAGAAAGAGGAGATTCTGTATCCAGGACTGTTGTAAGCCAGTCAGTGGCTATCCAAACATACCCAGTTGCTGTCATGCCAAGATATTGTGCCACATCAAGCACCTCTAGACCCCATTCAGGGTAAGCAAGAAGAACAAGAATCCTGGATTCCATCATGGCCACCTTGACTAAAGTATTCATGACGTCTACTCGATTAACTTGGGAACTCAATGGAGCCTTATACGAGATCTTACAACGTCTTTCGGATAACTTGCCTCCTAATGCTGCAATCGCATTTCTTCCATGATCGTCATCCACAAAGATGGCTATTACATCCCTCCAGCCATAGTACTCTATGATTTCAGCTATTGCAGCCATCTGAAAAATATCACTCTGACATGTCCGGAGGAAGAAGTGATACTGAAGTGAAGACAGAACGGGATCTGTTGCTGCAAATGATACTAGGGGTACCTGAAGCTCATTAGCTATATGTGATACGACATGGGCAGTAACAGAAAATTGGGGACCAATTATGGCCACTGTCCGGTTCTTCATCAACCTTAAGGCTGGAATAATATCGATTAAACAATCACAATTAAACCCATATTTCCAGACATAGAAAGTCAACTGAATATAATAGAAAAGCTGGTGCTTTTTACTTACCCTCAAGCAAGCCCACATATCCGCTATATGCAGTGTCCTGCATAGTAAGGTGCAGCTTCGTAACTCCAAGGACAGAGGGATCATTGTTCACGTCCTTCACAGCAGCCTCTATTGCGACCTTTGCAACTTTCCCGATGGTGGAGTCGAAAGAGAGAAGAGCTCCAATGTTTACATCTTTAGGTCTTGTGTTGACATTCACACTGACCCCTTTCGAAGAGAGGACGCTGAAAACCATTAAGACAACCAAAAGAGCTTTTTGTAGGGTATACTGTTCAACTACAAACCCCATACTGTTACCTGTATGCAAGCAAATGGAACGAATATATAAGAGACTTCACTAATTGTTTGTCTGAAAAATATGCTGACTGAGTAGCGCCAAAACAGAGATATCAGAATGAAAGAGTGATCTTTAACTAAAACTTGCGTCCAATTAATACCGCAGGAGTATCTTAAGCGTTATAGCCAAATTTAAGTATGGAACTACCTCACAAATGGCCCTTTGACATGTAAAATTCTAAGGTGTTCGAGGAGTATCGGTGTCCATATACTTTCCAAGATTTATGTGTCAGGGGAAAATTCAAGTTCGTTGGCAATTAATATTACCCGTAAACCAGTACACGTTCACGAATCTGCATACTGCAATTGACTTGACGAATGTAGAGAGGTCGTTTTAGGCTTTACATTGACGCTAATTTTCCAAAGATACCGTTGGCAACTACGAAGATGACGATTCCATTTACATCTACGTCTTGATTTAAAGATTTTATGAATACTTGGTCCACTGGCTCCAAGCGAACAAATATCACCCACAGGACCACGAGATAACTCTGTTGAGCGTCCCGTCCTTTCTGAAGCAAACAAGCAACTTAAACATTTACAAAACCAACGATGACTTCCAGGGTCCCGCAGTTTGGTAGAGGAAATTGAGATTGGAGATGTCCATCCAGAAATTCTCCAGGAAAAGAGCTGTCAGCTTTTCGACTTTTCTTAGTAATTAAATCTTAACAACCATCATTGATTGCCCAAGTGGCTGACATAATTTTCATGTATCACTTCTTCCTCGCAGAAACAGTGATTACGTATCGTTGGTGTTAGTCCAGATCATCTATCCAATATTATGGTGTTTTATTGTATCCAATAAATTTCAGCCGTTTATTTATATAGGTCCCATGCAGAACCTACATGAGACTCACATGAGATCCGCAAAATAAATAGATGAGATTTTATAAGACAGAATAAAAAGAGTAAAACTAGACAAAAGATCTGGTCTCCTTTGCGGCGTTGGTTTCTACGCTGCAAACTTTGTCATATTATTGGTATATGGATCATAAACAGCTACTGACTAATACAGCTCAAGATTTGTAAATACCAATCTATTGTTTAGTTAACACCGGAAACTGTAGCGATTCGAACGGAACGCATAAAAACAGAATAATCGATTCTTGCAGATTATTAAAAGAAAAGAGAGAAACAAAAGAGACTGTTGTTCCATATTGGGGACGGAAGAAATTTGGATCACGTTCACGTCAGACAGATCTTACGAACATAGTCACGGTTGGCCGAGGAGGCGAGAGATGATCTAGGCCGAGGAGGCGAGACATGATCTATGTTGTCAAATAACAAATGATAATCACGAACAAAGAAAAGGCGTGGAGAGCCATGAATCCAAGGAGAACACATGGCCACCAATTTTTGTGCAGGACTCCACGTGTCAGCTCTCCATATCACTTTGTCAACTCCTACAATGGCTACCGAAAAACTTGGAATCCCCAATCATTCAACCACGTGATGAAAAACTTCGTTCTTCTTCTCTTTCCTCTTAATGGTCCTCCATTTCCTACTACAATGCTATGGTCTCAACTTGGCTTTGCCTTCTTATCCCCTCTCACAAAGATGCAAACTTTATGTTCATTCTTATAAGTTCTAGCGCTCCTCGATGAACTTTTGATCTTAAATCTGTATGTGGGAAATGTCGAGACGAGTCTCAAAATTTGTACCAGAATCTAAGTAATAAAAGGAATGCTGTTATTTCCCCTAGTAGTAAGCAAAGAGCCAATTGTTGTGATCTTTATTTTATAATTTATTGTAGTTTAGAGTTCAATTAAATTCTCTGATCCGGTGCTGTTATTTCAATAAAACTTGTTTCGCTGTATGTATGTATCCGAAAGCCAAACCTGTCGCTGGAGCTACGGCTGAGTCCAGCTAGGTGCAGTTTTTACTTATAAAAATAATTGAGAATGGATTAGCCTTTGGATGATGGCTCAAGGAACGCATATTTCACCTCAGATATCAAGGTCCAACAAGAGCAGTTTGTTTATCTCGGAGAATCGGAATGAGGAAAATTTGGAGAGTCCGAACCAACTGAGTCTTGGCAAGCCACCGACAGCTATGCGCCATTGCAGTAGCACCCTGTTTCTGGCAGAACCTGTGAGTCAATTCATTCCTAACCTTTTTGTTGATTCGGTTTACTAGGCTCTTTTTTTTTTCTGTACTATGAAATTTTAGACCAAGTCCAACACAAATTAAGGTCTGAGGTCATGCTTTAGATCAACTGATTCACGACGGTCTATTTCATGGATCAAGCTCAAGACAACATGGGATGATATGCGTTGATTCTCATGGTAAAAAGAATCCGGTGAAGAAATATGAATTAAACTGCTACTTTTCAAACATAGTTTCTTGCAATTAAAATACTAGTTTTCCCATATTTTGAAGATCTTGGGAAAACAAACCATGTGAATTGCCTATGTATATGTTCTCATAATGATTTGCCAATCAGCCCAACTGTTTTACATGATTTCACTGCCCATGAAACAAATCCAGAAAAGCATTTCTTTGCTGTTCAGAAGTTTATCCTGTTTAGTTCTAACGGATGGAGCAGCAATGCGAAGTGATTGCAATTATTGTTCGCAGAACAAAGTTCCAAATATATGCATAAATAAATTTGCATGTGTGCTTGTATCCGGAGCTACAATCGCTGTGGTTTGCTTTGGTACACTATATTTTGATTAGATCATTTTATCTTCGTATGTTACTTCCACTACGTAAACGACAGGTGAACCTATTTTTTCATTCTTCTTAAATGTTTAGGAATCAAAATTTGGAGTTATTGGCTATAAACCGTCATCTAATGAGAGTTCTGGATATCAGCCTGTATTTCGCTCTGGAAGCTACTCTGAGAAAGGACCAAAACAGTACATGGAAGATGAGCATATATGCGTGGACAATCTGCAGGAGCACCCTGCAACAGATTCAAATCTTCCTTCTCCTGGAGCTTTTTATGGGGTCTGTAAATTAATAAGGTTGTTTCATTCAATCATTGCAACGTGAATTAATTATATTCATTCTGGTCAATCTGGAATGGTCTAATGAAGGTGAAATTGACTATGGCATATAAGTTCTTTCACATACGTGCACTGTCCTAATCCAGGAGTTGGTTGCTTATGAACTGGAATGGACCAGCTAAAGAGGAGAGGGGGGTCGATGTAGAATTCCATGTTCTGATGCACTAAATTAGATTCATTCAGGTGTAATTGCTTGCTGGTCTCTGCAGGTCTTTGATGGTCACGGTGGCACCGATGCTGCTTCATTTACTAGGAATAACATACTCAACTATATTGTGGAAGATTCTCAGTTTCCATTAGGCACGAAGAAGGCAGTCAGGAGTGCGTTTGTGAAGACTGATCATGCACTAGCTGATGCTAAATCAGTTGATAGTTCCTGTGGTACGACTGCTTTGACTGCCCTTATTCTGGGAAGGTCAGTGCTTTTAGTCTCATACCTTTTACCTGCTTTGAGAGGGGTGATTGTCCATGTTAATTCTTTTCCTAGAAAAGTTTTCTTCTCATTCACTGAACCAGATAAATTTGTTTTCTGTAAACCATTTTGATGATCCTTTTCCATAATCATATGCTTGATACTGCCATCTTTATTCAGGAACATGCTCATTGCTAATGCTGGTGATTCTAGAGCTGTACTAGGAAAACGAGGAAGAGCAATAGAGTTGTCAAAAGACCACAAACCGAACTGCACCTCTGAAAAACTAAGAATAGAGAGGCTGGGAGGTGTGATCTATGATGGCTACCTTAATGGGCAATTGTCTGTGGCTCGTGCTCTTGGGGACTGGCATATTAAGGGCTCGAAAGGATCCAAAAGTCCCCTAAGTGCTGAGCCGGAGTTGGAGGAGATCAATCTGACAGAAGAAGATGAGTTCTTGATCATAGGCTGTGATGGACTGTGGGATGTGATGAGCAGCCAGTGCGCAGTTACAATGGTCAGAAAGGAGCTGATGATTCACAATGATCCTACTACATGTTCAAGAGCACTTGTGAAGGAGGCACTTCAACGTAACACTTGTGACAACCTGACAGTAGTTGTGGTATGCTTCTCTCCAGACCCACCTCCTAAAATTGTAATTCCAAGATTACATAGGAGGAGGAGCGTATCCGCAGAAGGACTTGATCGACTCAAGCTTGTCTTGGGCACTGCCAAGTGAGCAAAATATAGCCAAAGGCTTCTGTACAAAGAAGTCGAGTTCAACAAACATAAGCATACTGTTCTTTTTTTTTTTGTTCTCCCAAGCTAAAAGCTTCCCCCACCGGCTATGCCTATGCTTAGATTTTGCTAATTTCTTTGACCCAAGCATTCTGTATATTGTTTAAGTTTTTGTTTTTGTGCTGGACTAAATTAAACACCATGCCTTGTTCTTGCTAAAACTGTTGCATTTGCAATGTGGTAAGAGAGAGCTACACAGTTCATGCGGGTAGGCTATGCAATTGGATAAACATGTTCCTTGCTTACACTTATATATATATAAATTGGTCAAAGGTTAAATTCTATAACTAAAATAGTTAAGTTTTAAAAAGCAATCACCAATTCGGGTATGTGTTTTAAAAATTAAATCCAAAAAGTTTTAAAGAAAAAATTTATGTTATATATATAAAGTCCAAGCCCAAAATTTATAAGTAACTTACAATGACTTCAATTTGCAATTATTTTTTGATAATTACCCCTGTATTATTAATATTGATGTGATGTTATATTATTTAGATCTTATAATCTTTTATTTGTATTGATCTAATTTAGTTTTATAGTGAATAATACATATTATTTTATGTAAGTTATTATAAGAAATTTTATCTTTATTAAAAAAATTTATAGATTTATTTTTATTTAATAAATGGATAATCGTAAAAAAATAAAAAAATTATATGATCAATTATCTTCAACATAAGTTAATAGTAAGAGTTGCATTTAAGGCAAACATGCCTTAAAACACATCATACTTTTTGACAATTTTAAATGAAGTGACAATTTTACTCACCTTAGAAAAATAAAATGATCATAACGTCTATTATTTAACTTTCAACTCATTTCTTAAAAATTTAAAATCCCTTATTTGAAAAAATAACAAGGTTTTCAATAGTTAAGATTTTTTAATCGTATGGCAATTTGGTGCATATAAGAAGGAATTATAGTTGCATGTAAGTTACGTTATATTTGACATTTTCGTCACTTTTTCTAAGCTCTTCTCCAATGAATTAACTCTCCCGCGACTCCATCATTATAAGTTTTCAACCCAAGCCAATGGTTAGCATTTTAATTATTTCATAACTACATGTAAAACCATTTATACATTTTTAAGTGCATTCACCTCAATTTTCATAAAACTTCACTTCTTTATATTTTAATTATCATAATTTAGGTACAATTGGTTTAGATTATGCACTTATAAACTATGAATAGCTTGTATTCATATTTAAAGATGTTGAGATTCCTATAAAATTTCCAATAGGTTATGTTTAGAGAGCTAATCTTGAACTTCTTATCATTTCAATGGTGATAGTCTAATATTTTGCATGTTATGTTGTAAAGATCGTAGACATGAAGTTTGTTTACAATGCTGATTAGACTTTAACTTTAAAGATCAAACACATTAGAGGTAATGCATAAGTGGAGGAAAGCTTGGAATTGAGTACTTAAAAATGTTGGATTTATTTTATAAGTACCCACAAGTATATACATGTCATATGTAATTTGTGTAGTCATTATCATGAACCTATGTGAATATTACCGCAAATCTATGTATATGCATAAGGTTTGGGTTCCTATGGCATATTGCATGTATTTATGAAGTGCTTATATGACTGAGTACTTGTGAAGTTGTCTGATTGATATTTGGATTGTGTGTCGATGTGTTTGATTATAATTATGGAGAAGAAAAATTTATAAGACGTGTCATTTGATGTGTATGCATCAGAACTAGATGCCCACTAGTTTGATTATGAGAGATGATTATGATATGATATATACAGACCGATCCTAGTTAATGTTTGGCTTTCGAGCAGGTCATTATTTAATATGTATATTATTAATATGATTATGATTTTGGACATATTGAGTGAGAGCTTGTCTGTTGGTGATGCTTGTCTCCTTGCGACCCTTTTATACTAAGAGAGTCTTACTACTATATGAGTATAGGTATACTCTGTCATTGGTGATGCTTACCTCCCTACAACCATTTGAGGTGTAAAATTGTGAGGATTTAACCTTGGAGGCTAGGGTCCTACAGATATTCCTTCTACACAATCTATTGAGTATTGCATATGATTTTTCATACATCATATATGTGTATTTATACTAGTATAAAATCTATATTGTGTGTGAGTATACCATTAGGGGTCGTAAGACAATATGAACTTACTTAGTGAGGTCTAACTCCCTTCAACTCTTTTTTTTCAGGTTAGTACCACCAAGTTTGCAGTAATGACTCCGACAAGTGTTAACTATATCATATCTATCTCTATGTATGTTTTCACTCATACTTGTACTTTAGCATCCGTAAGGATATGATTTAGCATGTTAAAAATTTCCTTCTAGTGTACAGTAACATTATTGTACTTTTTTGTGTTTTTACTTATGCATGCTTGTATTGTTATTTATTTTGTTAGGATTTAGTATTTATTTTTGTCATTTTTAGTCAAGCTTACATGTGATTTAAGGGCTTTGAATTTTGGGTTTCACGTACTTGATCGAATCATGACATATTTGGATTTCCTAAATATCATAACTATTCAAAATTGCTAACGGTTAGTTATAAATTTCATGGATATATTTTTAATAGTTTGAAGGACTTTAGTAGAACATGCGATCATGACTTATTAACAATACTGTATAAGATACAAACTCTAGGAATTAATGTGATTAATGCTAGTATAATTTGATCATGGGTTTGATAAAAGCATAAATGATATATCATCTAAGGAAGTAGGTAATATGAATCTAGTTAGGGATGATGAGATTAATGCAGTGAAGGGTAGCATAAGGAATGAAAATAAAGGGTTGAGTGAAACACAATATACAAAGTAGGAGAGAATGATGTTTCAAGATCAAAAAATGAATTTGATCCTGAATATATTCCTATAGATATTAGTTACATTGATGGTGAGATAGATCAGAATGAATTTTCTTTATTGATGAAGAATACTTGCAAGTTAGGAAGAATTTCATGAAATATGCTAAACAATTTAGGTTTGATCATGTGATCGATGGTGATGGGAAGTATAAAAGACTAGTCCAACGTGATTTTGAATAGAATACTGTATAAGTGGAATGGGAGAAGAAAACCTGATGAGCCTCATTATAAGTATAATGGCTCAAATAAGGAGATGTCTACCGTAGTATTAAGTGATCATGATGATTTTAATGGTTATAAGAAAGTTAAAAGAAAAAAAAAGTAAAAATTTATAACCCAAATGTAGATCATAAAATTATAGCACTTGAGTTAGGAATAAAGTTTGAGAGTCTTAAGCAACTTAAGGCTGTTATAGTAATATTGTCTATCATGAATTCATATAACATTAGGTGGAGAAGGTCCACTAAATAAATAGAGATAGTTTATGTTAAAGGTTGTAAAGGAGAATTTTAGAAGTTAAAAAGGAGAGAAGAAATTATTCATAGTGAACGTTTATCATCCTAACTATACTTACAATATAGACAAAATGAATAAGCAAGTGAGCTCTATATGGCTTACAAATGAATACTTTGAGAGGTTTAAAAGAAGCCTAAATAAGAATGTAAAAGAGATGATTTTTTTTTATATAGTAGAAAGATTTGTCATAAATGTTATAAAAGTGATGTGCTAAAGTAAAAATCATAAAGGGTGGGGCATAAAAGAGTATTATGTAATGTTGTGCTTATATGACATGAGTTGCTTAGGACAAATAGAGAAGCTACATTTAACATTGAGACTAGTTTAGAAGTCCCACAATGTAAGCTTATCTTTAAGAGGTTTTGTGTGGAATTTAAGGCATTAATACTTACTTTTTACAAGAGTACAAGATAATCCGATTTGGTGCATTCTTTTTTAAAATATTCTTATGCGGTGCTTTATTTATAACAATGGATAGAGATGAAAATAATTTAATATTCCTCATTTTACAAGTGGTATTGGAGGGTGAAAATTAGGATAAAAGACACCAGACTCCCCAATTGTGCTAAGTAACATTAGAAAATCTCGTAATTTTAAAAATTCTTAAACATTTTATAATTTTTAATTAAAAAAACTCATTCTCTTATATTTTTATTAAAAATAATGACAAAACACATATGGCATGAATAACACAAATTAATCATTTAAATACTACTAATATGATGGCTAAAGTTACCTTTTAAATCGACCCTAAACGAATTAAATTTAAAATTGTGTAACTAAAAATACACTACTTCCATATACAAGTAATAAAACTCTATCTTATGCTTAATATTTTTTAATTACTTTCTCATATTGCTCAACAAATTGTCTCAATATGATACATGTATATACATAGCTATTAAAGTAAGCATTATACCTTAATTTTTTATGTTATTAACATTTTTGTCCAAAAATGTTTTCTAACATATGATGAAACTCACCTTATAAGGTCATGAAATAGAGACTTAGCCTATAAATTATTTTCCAATTGAAACTCCACAACTATTTTATTCCATTTATAATGAATTATTTGATAATGTTGGCATCATACGCAATATCTGTAAATATATCTTTCAACTTTTTATAACTCTTATAAGCATCTAATTTCTTTAATACTTTTTAAGTATATGCTACAAACATAATTTATATCTTATAGTAGGGAATACCATCTTAATATCATTACCTATACTCTTACACTGATTTATAATTATAGCGTCAGGTCCCTTACTTCATACACTTTAACCATATATCAAAAAATTAACATAATTATTGATTGTCTCATTATCTAATAATGCATAACCAAATAATATATATTATCTGTAATGATTTACACCAACAAATGGAGCAAACGACATTTGGTATTGTTCAAAGAATAAGTGGTATTAAATGTCATCGTATCACCAAATTCAATATAAGTTGTTTGACTCATCGCACCTACCTAAAAACATTTAGCCTTTCTTCCTTATCATATTCAATTCTATAAAAAGAAATCCACTACCCTTTTCTTTCATTCTAATGAACATCTTATACATTACGTTTGTATCTCCTTCCAACCTTATTCATCTCAACTTGTCTATATGATTGAGTTATTCCTTTTAGAATCATGGCTATAACCAGGCCATATATTTATGGACAATTTAATTTTATAAATGTCGTTCATTTTTAATCTGCATCTTACTCAACTATCCACAACATGATGTTGCCTTACAAATCTCACATTACTTAGAATCAATTCACGGTTATATACATGTTTGGACTTAATTATGGCCTAAATACCTTCATCTAACTAATAACATGCCTGATTATTGCACCTAAGGCTTTTACCTATTCTTAGTTTCATATCTTTGTGATTTGTTGACTTTAATAACTAATAAATGTTATACTTTTAAACAAATAACAATTAAGTTATAACTAATGTTAATCACCAATTTTTATTTAAAAATTATAAATAAATTATCACCATAGCCTATAAAACTCTACATATCCTATGGTTATATTACCATTTATGACTCTTATAGATGTGTACATAGTTCTAAAAACTTAAATATCAAAAAGACTACAACTAACATAACTCTCTAGATATTAGACTAACAGTTATAATGACTTATTGTGATATAAAAAACTTGAAACATTGCCTTAGGCCAAGCATAATACTCTAACTGGAAAAAAAAGAAATACCAATGCCAAGTAGAAATGGTTGCTTATCATAAAATTTATGTGCTTGCTTGATTGATAACAAAAATTCTATAACAAATAATGAATAAAAATGATAAATGGAATAAAAATACTCGTAAAGTTGTATTGTAGATCAAAAGTGGAGGTTTATAATGGTAAATTTAAGAAAATGATGAATAAACCAATGTAATTTGCAGGTGGTAGGAACAAACAAGTTTTCACTAAAAGAGATTGACATTTTTTTAATGTTCTTTAATATATTTGTCCTTAGCCATATCAATTACAAATTTCACCACCAACTAATCATAAAACAATAAAAATGTTAACTAATTTTTTAAATATTACCTAGTTTTCTGTGATGAGTGATGGCCCGTAAAAGATTTCTTTTAAGAACAAGAATAAGTATGTGTATATGAGAGTAGGTCATTTAGGAGAACTGCCAACCTTTTCACCAAATAATATACATTATATGGATGAACACAATTATATTTATGTTCTTAATTTTTTAAATAAATATTTTCACACACTATTTAAGACATGTGTCTCTCACTATCGAGTTTAAAAGGAGTGGAGGTAAAAATTCTGAAGTTCAAAGGTTGATTTGATGAAAATTAAATTTGAGAGGTTAAGTATTTTAAATGCCAAATTTTAGGGGGTTAAAAGAAGTGTTTTTTTTCCTTAGTGATATAATTGAAACATGTATAGTTTGTGAATTTTAAATAATAATTTTATTTTATTTATTTATGTTGTGTATAATTATTATTTTTAAAAATTATGGACTTGTGAATTAGGTTTATATTTCAAAAAATTTACAAAAAGGTTGGATTTGGATTTAAAAATAAATGAATTAAATGGAATATAAACTTAGATTTAAAAATTAGATTGAATTTTAATTAAATTCTACCCAACTCAAGTTATATAGGTCTAATTTCATTATTAAAGATTTAACCTCAAATTTTAAGTAACCAATCCATCTTTAACTAATTCCATTTTCTGTCTTGCTAGTTTGTAGTCGGTAGTCAGGACATCACCTCCATAAAGATGCCCTTCAGCTCGCACATCCGTTGCTTTTATTGGAGCTCTTTGTCAAAACCACTAGAAGTGTAGCGCCCCCTTACCATAGAGTACCCACCGGAACGCCCGTAGGTCATTCTGGTACATATCCTACGATAAGAGACC
>JANVCL010000214.1:10653559-10672690 GCA_026546855.1 Erythroxylum incrassatum | reverse complement strand
AACTCATAACCTTTAACCAATCCTCTGACTTTGATTCAATCAATCTCTTTCCATTTAATCTCCTAAAAATCATAATTCCCCATGAAAAAGTAGCTAATTGTCTTAGGAATCCAATGCTTTAAAAACTAAGCCAATCGGATGTCGGACGAAGAATTTATAAACAAAAGATTGCGAAAGGGTCGGATTGAAAGCAAAATAACAGAACTTCAAATCTATTGATAAAACCAACTTTTCCAAAAATCATAACTCTTGATCCTGAACTCAAAATTTGACAAATTTAGTATCGATGGAAAGATAAAAGGAAGCTATACAACTTCCATGAAGAACTCGAAAATCAATTCTATCTCTAAAGGGGTCAAAAACTCAATCAAAGTTACTACCCTTACTTGTCATCTCAAAACAATAACAGAACTTCCAAAAATCATTTCTTCCTAATCCATAGTCCAAAAATTCCAAACTTTACATCAATGGAAAGATCAAAACATAATCTACAACTTTCATGAAGAACTTAAGAGCAAATTCAACCTCTAATTAGGTCAATTTCTCAGTCAAAGTTTCTACCCTGTAATTTGTCATCCTATACCACAATCAAACTTTCAAATTTCATACTTGCAATTTCCACATCCAAAAATTGCATACTTTATAGCGTTGGAAAGATTGAAAAGTAAGCTACAACTTTCATGTATGCCACTTACTCCAATTCAGACGAAATCAGTACGACGAGTGGCCTCAAAGCACAGTGCACCTAAATGTACACTTATGGACATTTTCACAAAAACAAAGCAAAATATACTTAACTTTGACTTATCATAATTTTCACTCCCGATATCGAAAAATATCAAACTTTATGGCGACAGAAAGCTCTCAATATAAGCTACAAGTTTTATGAAGATCATTTTCTTAAATTTGGCCTAAATCAAAATGTCAACTTTTTACTCCAAAAAGTCAAACTTTCTCAATTTTTCATATTCTCACACTTTCACTCTTTATTTCTTAATTTTCAATTTTCATTTCAATCATCTCATTCACTTAAACTTTTATAACCTAAACAAATCTACTCAAATATCAAAATCACCAAAACTAATCGATTCTTTTCTTATCAATTTCCTTACGGCACAATAACATCTAAAACACAATTTATATACAAAAATACTCATTCAATTTCATTTAATATTTCTAAATTTCACTAAAAGATCGGGGTCCAACATATTTTGTAAGTTGATTGAATGATGAGGTAAAAAGAACATTTAGAAAAAGAAAACATATTAGTTTCTAAAAGTTGGTAGACTCAATATAAATTGAAGGATTTAACTTGAAATATTTATACACAATAATAAACAATTTAAAATATGTAAAAGAATTTAAATAATATTAATAATTATTATTATAAACTATATAAATATATTTTACCTAAATCTAATCCATTCGGCTCGCAGAATTTAAATGAAATTGGGAAATACGAATAAAGAAAAGGCTACCTTGTTCTTAAGGCGTTTAAAACTAATGTTTTAAAAAACAGAATGGAAGTTAAACCGGTAAGAAAAGAAGTTTAAGATTTAAAATGTTTAATCAGAATGAGATCATAATAGGCTAAAAATTAAATAAAATTAAAAAATTTGAAATATAATTAAAATATTGTCATTAAATGCCATGAATTTGAAGTTTAATTAAAAATTATATTGTTAAATAAACTTATTTATTTTGATTTATAAAAATTTATTAATTTATAAAAATTAATCAATTATTTAATAAATTAATCAATTTTTAATAATAAAAATTTTAAAATAAACTTAATAAAAAAAGTTGAAAATTTAACTAAAATATTGGCGATTAAAAATTGTTAGGGTAATATTGGACTCTACCTAGTACCACTAGCAATGTATTTGAGCTTAAAACTCAAATTAACTTTCAAGACTTCGATCGACCAGTTGGAACCTTCAAGCTTTGCTTAGTGCAGTCAGTCTCACTCCAATATACTAAGCAATCATATGCTCTCAGAACTTTCAAAGCTTGCAACTTTCTCCCCACCAACACTAACAACAAATCGTTCCCATTCATTGCTTCTTTTTTCTCTCTCCAAACGATTCTTGTCATCGTCATCGTCCCTTTCGGTCCCCAGTCATGAACATGTAGTCCATCTGATTTTAGAACAAAAGTCAGCGTCCAAAGCGCTCGAAACCTTTAAATGGGCCGCAAGAATCCCGAGCTTCACTCATTCCCAGTCCACATACAGAGCTCTTTTGCATAAGCTCTGCACTTTCCGTCGTTTTGACATTGTCAAGCAACTGCTTGATGAAATGCCCCATTCAGTCGGTTCTCCGCCTGACGAGGACATCTTCCTTACTATCATTCGAGGTCTCGGCCGAGCTAGAATGATTCGTAGAGTTATCGAAGTGCTTGACGTGGTTGCTAAGTTTCACAAGAACCCATCTTTGAAAATCTTAAACTCGATACTAGATGTTCTTGTCAAAGAAGACATTGATTTGGCTAGGAAGTTCTATAGAAAGAAAATGATGGGGAATGGTGTGCAAGGTGATGATTATACCTTTGGGATTTTGATGAAAGGCCTTTGCTTGACTAATAGAATCGCTGATGCCTTTAAACTTTTGCAAGTTCTCAAGTCCAGAGGTGTGAAGCCAAATACTGTTATTTATAACACTTTGCTTCATTCTCTTTGCAAGAATGGCAAAGTGGGAAGAGCAAGAAGCTTGATGATCGATATTGAGGAGCCTAATGATGTCACTTTCAATATTTTGATATCTGGGTACTGTAACGAAGGAAACTTAGTTCAGGCTCTTGTGATGCTAGAAAAGAGTTTCAATGCTGGGTTTGTACCTGATGTAGTGACAGTGACTAAGGTGGTCGAAGTTCTTTGCAATTTTGGCCGTGTGCCAGAGGCTGTCGAGATGCTAGAAAGAGTAGAAAGCAAGGGTGGTATGATCGATGTTGTTACTTATAACACATTGATTAGGGGCTTTTGTAGGATAGGAAAAGTGAAAATTGGTCATCATTTCTTGAAAGAGATGGAGAGAAAGGGATGCCTTCCTAATGTAGATACCTATAACGAGTTGATATCTGGTTTCTGTGAGTCCAGGATGTGGGAATCAGCCCTTACAATGTTTAATGATATGAAAACCGATGGGATCAATTGGAACTTTGCTACATTCGATACATTAATCCGAGGTTTGTTTTCAGGAGGGAGGATAGATGATGGATATAAGATATTAGAGCTGATGGAGGAGGCTAAGGGCATTTCCATGGGTCGAATTAGTCCCTATAACAGTGTCTTGTATGGTCTTTATAAGAAAAACCTGTGGGATGAGGCAATTGATTTTCTAATGAGGCTCGAAAAATTATTTCCTAGAACTGTTGATAGGAGCTTGACAATATTAGGCTTCTGTGAAGAAGGTGCCATTGAGGATGCTAGGAGAGTTTATGACCAAATGATTAGTGAAGGTGGAATCCCTAGTGTGCTTATATACGACAGGTTAATCTATGTGTTTTGTCAGAAAGGGAATGTGCGAGAAGCACTCGAATTCGTGAATGAGATGGTTGGCTGTGGTTATTTTCCTACTCCCTCCACATTCAATGCTGTTATTACTGAATTTTGTAGGCAAGGAAAGGAAGGGAGTGCCCTGAAACTTCTTGAAGACATGATAGGAAGAGATTTTGTGCCTGATATAGGAAGTTACAGTTCTCTTATTGAAGCTTTTTGCAAGAACAGCAACTTCCAGCAGGGTTTGAATCTGTTCCTACAAATGACAGGAAGAGGTATAAGTCCTGATCTTATAGTATGGCGTTCTTTGCTTCTTAGTTTTAGTCAAGAAACAAGTTGGTTGGAGAGCAAGAATCTCTTCCATGTAAAGAACCTACTAAAATCAATTATTGCAACTTGAGAAATTGTCTGATCGTGATTGAATTTATTCATAACACAATTGTATGACTGCACGCATCCCAAATCTCTAAGTATTGTAGTTTTAACTGTTACTCAAGCTTTGTAACCGAAGCAGACAGGTCTGGATTTGCTGCATTATGAATTAAGTGAACGTTGGATACAAAGTTTGTTACATTCACGAGTTCCAAAAGAAGTTAGCATGTCAAACATGTTAGAACAACGGGGCTATACCCGTCTGCAAGATGTTCTTAGGAACCAGAATTCCCGGCGGCACAGTTAAAAGGCATTTTGTGGCTGTCAATTTCTTAAATCTAAAAATTTGAAAAACTATATCAACGAATTGGGAAATACAATGTTGAAATGTGCCGGTCGTGGAAGTCAGTGGCACTTCCCTCCTGCGCGTTATGACGGTGGGAGTGGGACGGTGCGCGAGAAGAAAATATCTCTCGTCTCATGTTGTGCTGGACTTTTCTTGTTGTTGTCTATATATGAAACATAAATAGATAAAAAGAGTTGCAGTAGTGTACGGAAATCTTAATAATTTCGTCGGTGTTAAGCACATTTTTGCGGCTGCAGCCACCTTAGGAACGTAAATTAGCAGGACACCACCACTTATTATTAGCATACCGACAAACACATCAATGCACGTGTATAGCCCCTTCTACCTAGCTAGATTGTCTCGTCTACTTTTCCGGATAAGGCCCTCTATTTTCTTACCATGTGTGTTCTCTGTTTGCCAGATCTGGTTTTCCATATTTTTTGCCATTTCCAGGCTGTAGATAAATCCAACTTCACAAAGAGGCAATCTTTTACAGATACACCATACAGTTGCAGTTGATAGGTAGGCTGAGTTCTCTTTTTTTTTCTTACTTGCTTATCATTCTCTTTCTACTTATAATAGAGAATGCTGTCAATTTGCCTGCTTTGCCCACTTGTCTGTAATGCATTCGTAATTAGTAACGATTAAATTAAGCACAGGTGGTCCCATGTTAGGTGTCGTATCTCAATAATGCAGTTCCGTCCATTTTAAACCCCATTTCTGCAGCAGCCACGCAAATTTCCACAAGTCACACCCATCTCCAGAAACCGCACCGATTGTCCTTTAACTATTTGATCTTCTGACGTGAGAATCAGAAGTCATGCGCAGAATATATAACAAGTCGCGTCTATTATTTTCAGAATTCGATTTCTGTCCCTTGATCTGTTTCTACCAATCGAATCTGTTTTCAGTCTTCTTAAATCCTTGCTTAGTTCGATAATCATCGAAAGATACAAGGTTTGTCTCCGTCGGGAGAGAAAAGAACAACTTTGCGGACATGGGGCTTGACAAAGAAGCGAGTTCATCGTCCCATGTCCTACAAGTACCGAACTTGCCAAGAGAAGACACGCCGCTTCTAGGCAAGCGACCCAAACTTTCATCGACTCCCAAAACTTTGCTAACGTTTTCATAGCCATAGTCGGAGCAGGCGTTCTGGGTCTTCCTTACACTTTTAAAAAAACAGGATGGGTTATGGGCTCTCTCATGGTCTTCTGTGTAGCTTTACTCACCTACCACTGTATGATGCTACTCATCCACACTCGTCGCAAGCTCGAATCTTTTCAAGAATTTTCCAAGATAGCATCTTTTGGTGATCTGGGTTTCACTGTTTGCGGTCCCATAGGTCGTGTGTCCGTGGATACTATGATTGTCCTTGCACAAGCTGGATTTTGTGTTAGTTATCTGATTTTTATCTCTAACACACTGGCATATCTTATGAATTTGCAATCAAGTGAAAAAATATTGGGTTTTTTGAGCCCCAAAGCCTTGTTTATCTGGAGTTGCTTCCCTTTTCAGTTGGGGCTGAATTCAATTCCAACGTTGACCCATTTGGCTCCGTTGAGCATCTTCGCCGATGTGGTTGATCTTGGAGCTATGGGTGTGGTGATGACAAAGGATGTGATGTTCTATTTGAAAAACAGACCTCCTTTGGAGGCATTTGGTGGGTTCTCAGTTTTCTTTTATGGCCTGGGTGTGGCTGTCTATGCCTTTGAAGGAATTGGCATGGTAATGCCATTAGAATCTGAGGCTAAGCACAAGGCCAAGTTTGGGAAAGTGTTGGCACTTTGTATGACGTTTATTGCGTTCTTATATGGAGGATTTGGAGTATTAGGTTATTTAGCCTTTGGTGATGATACTAAAGATATAATCACAACCAATTTGGGGGCAGGAATATTGAGTGCCCTTGTGCAGATTGGCTTGTGTGTGAACTTGTTCTTCACTCTCCCGTTGATGATGAATCCGGTATATGAGGTTATAGAGAGGCGTTGCTGCGATTCTAGGTACTCCTTGTGGCTGAGATGGGTGGCGGTTTTGGGAGTGAGTTTGATTGCTCTGTTGGTGCCTAATTTTGCAGATTTCTTGGCTTTGGTGGGTAGCAGTGTGTGCTCTGCTCTGGGATTTGTATTGCCTGCTTTGTTTCATCTCATAACGTTTAAACAAGAGCAGGGATGGAGGGGTTTCGTTTTGGATTGTGCTATTATAGCTTTTGGGCTCACTGTTGCAGTCTCTGGAACCTGGATTTCCTTGTCGGAGATACTTGCTGCCAAGTCTTCCTAAGAAGATGAAGGTACTTTGCTTGCTTTGATCATGTAAAGTTAAGTATTTGGGATGCACATTGTCTGTCTGGCACTTCACGTTTTGTGATCTTTTGCTATATCCCCTATCATTTCGTAGCAGCACAATTGTACCGTGTAGAGGAGAGTAATTAAGATGTATCCAATAATAAGAGGGGTTTGTGCATAGATTCGTAGCATTTCATTGTTGGGTTTTTGTTACATTTCAACCCACACTTGCAATGCTATGATTCGAGCATGTATTTTCATATGTAATTGGGACTCGTAACTAAGATCTGCCCTTTGTGCTCGTTCCCGCGGTCCAAGGGACCCATAAAGGGGATGAAAGAAAGCATACTCTAGGGCAGGGAGAGATTGATGGCAGACGTCCACGTGTGATTTGAGTTGGTTTATATTGAAATTATATATTGTATAAAGTTTTTTTTCAATTATACTAAACTATCCGAAAATTTTAAACAAACCAAAAGTTTAGTTTGACAGTAAGAGTAGCTTCAGATTTTAATATTTATTAGAAATTAAAAAGTACAGTGCCATCCCTTTAATTTCTAATTGATGAACAGGCGTATAATAAGAAAATTATTTATAGAAAATAAAAATTTTCAACTAATTTAATAATTTATACAAAGATTTTTAACTAATTGAGTAATTTATACAAAGTGTATAATTTTTTTAATATTTAACTATTAATCTCATTAATTAATAAAGACGAAGATTTATATTAATATGTTTTGTGCTAAGATTATCATTTTTTGGGTACAAAATAAATAAAAACGAAAGGTTTTAAGATGAAAAATGTTAAAGACTTAGGATTACACTAAGATATATTATATTTAAATTTTTTACTCTTATGTGTCGCGTGATTCTATTAGACGTAATCTTCTTTTTAAAATATCCAAAATTAAATAAATAATAATTAACTATCTTATTTATTTTACTTTATTTTAAATAAATAATTTAATTAAACATTAATTAAACCCTTTAGTTAACAAACCCCTTATTTCACTCCTCTAACCCTAAAATTTTCAATTTTTCTTACAAAACCCTTATGACTTATTTGGTTTAACTGCTGAAATAGATAAGGAATAGAATAATTATTCTTAAGAATAAAAAAGATAAGGAATAGAATAAAATAGGTATTACTTTGTTTAGTTTATTGCTAAAGGATTTCTATGTCAATGTTTGATTTGAAAATATAAACTTGAAATGACAAAGGAATAACTAACAAAAAGATCAAAATATTATTATTATTATTATTATTTTAATTAAATTCTTTATTCTTATTAATTTTATTGTCAAACAACAATGCATCTTCTCTGTCACGATTGTGCAAGCACAACTATGTAACTTCTTAATGTTTCCTCTGTCACGATCGTGCACCGTGCAACTCCTTTAAGTTTCTTCTCTGTCACGATCGTGCAACTTTCTAATGTTTCTTTTCTGTCACGATTGTGCACCGTGCAATTTGTTTAAGATTCTTCTCTGTCACGATCGTGCAACTTTCTTGTATATCCTCTCTGTCACGATTATGCTTGTACACAAGCACAATTATTAAGATTATCGTAAGCAAGATAAATCGTAAATTTATATATTAAAAAGAGATTATTTCAAAAGCTATACAATTTTAATTTTAACTAAATAATTTGATGAACATTTATCAATAAAAATTTGATAAATTTGACACAATTAGAATATTATCAAATTTGTTACTTCAAATTATCATTTTGCCTGTCATCAAATTACCGTAGTCCTTTTTATCTTTTTTGATACCATTTCCTATCATATCTAAATATAGAAGGCATAATCATATGCAAATTAAATTACTTTCCATTTGAACTAGAAAATCATAATATTAACATCGAATATCTTTTAACTATTTTATAATCTTACCAGCTTATTAAATCTTAACATCGTTTATTAGTGAACATATGGACATGCTATCTTTTAGTTAATTAACATGATATAAATATGCAATGATTTCTATATAACAAAATAACGTAAATTCATTTCCTTTATCTGTGCCAAGAGATATATTATATATAAATAGAGTCCTTTATATTAATTAAATTATGTAACAAAATGGATCATACGTGAGAAACTATAAGCTACCTGTCACTATAGCCCAAACTTTTATACATAACCTACAAAAAATAGTTAAAATTATTCTAGATTATACGATGTATGCATGACAGTAAGCTAAATCATGAACCAGGCTTACTGAACTAGAGTGAGCAACAGATCATTTCAACTTTTCATCCATGACAAAAGCATATTTAACAGTATGTTAAGAAAGAAAAAATAAAAAATTGCATGTCTCAGATGTCCTCTGGTACACAGAAAAAAAAAGTGAAGGAAAAGAAAACTTACAACAGGAAAAAAGCATCATAAGCAATAATATAATATGGAACAATATGGGGAAGCAAAAAATGGGAGCAGTCAAAAACAAGCATGGGCTAGAACCCACACGGCAAATCATTCATGCATTATCACATTCTAATATGTACTGGAAATGGTAGAACCAGGCCGCAACACCTATGGGAACAAATCTGGGAAGAAAAGGCCACATCCAAAAGAAATTTTTGTCGTGTTCTTAACATCCATAACCTGACTAAAATGCTCTCCAGCTATCAGAACTTCTCTTTGGAGTTTCACCCTCCACTGACGACTTAAATGGTCCAGATGAGCCAAATGGGTCATTGTCATCAAAAGATCGGAACCCATGACTGTTATCAGTGTCTTTAGAACCACGAAAAGAATCAAATCGTGCCATGGAATTGTCCTTCAAGAATTCACTCTCACGATTACTAAATGAATCATACCTTGAGAACCCGTGGCTATGATCAGGATCACAAGATCCATTAAACGAGTCAAAGCTCGATGAAAACCCTTGACCAGGATCAGAGTCTCTAAATGAATCAAATCTTGAGAACCCATGGTTCTGATCAGAATCCCCAAATGAATCAAATCTTGAGAATCCATGACTTTGCTCTGAATCTTTAAATGAATCAAAACTTGATGCAAATCCATAAGTTTGATTGGACTCGCTAGTACTTCGCATGGAATCAAACCTTGCAAATGAAGCGTTTGATGATTGAAACAACCCACCATCATGCATGTTAAATGAATCAAATCTTGAAAAGCTATCAAAGGAGTGGTCCTCTGATCCTTCACCAAACTTATATGCAGGGGTACTGGGAACAGAATCTGCAAATATGGATGTGCTCTTTCCCTGATTATAAGCAGGGGTGCTTGGAACAGAATCGAAAACAAATGAGCTCTTCCCCTGATTATAAGCAGGCGTGCTTGGAACAGAATCGAACACAAGTGAGCTCTTCCCCTGGCCATAGGCAGGGGTACTTGGAACAGAATCAAACACAAATGAGGTTTTCCCCTGATCATAGGCAGGGGTACTTGGGACAGAATCAGCAAAGACAAATGGGCTCTTCTCCTGTAAGGGTCCTGTTTTAATTGGATTTAGATTAAAGCCATCTATACCAAACAAAGAACCCTCCTGTCCATCGTGATCCTTGACCTGCCAAAAACAGGGGAAAAAAATGACAAACGTACAATTTTGCTAATAGAACAAGTAGGTTAGGGGGCCAAAAGCAATGAAAATGAATTATGAGAAGTACCACTTCCTCCAGAAAAGAATAAAAGTCTCAATATATCGACTAATAAATTCAATTCTTATCAAAAACCCATACTCTAGGATTTAAGCATGACTCACAAGTAACATTGCAACATGCATTTGTTTAGCGTGTGGATGTATACAGATTTACATTGCTTTAAACAGTATCCTTTAAATTAATCCAGTTGCTAACATAAAAATCTTATGAAAACACCAAAGTTCACCAACCTTGCCACTATCAAAGCCCCAAACTGACTCTGTATCATAATGGGAATCGAATGTACCCCAATGGGGTTCATTAAAACTTCTATCGTTGGAAAGAACAGATTCAGCACCACCTCCCTCACTGCACAAGTACACCACTAAAAACTTCAGATATCCAATTAAATCTACGAATAAAGAAACCTGGAACAAAGGAAAATAGTGGCCTTGTCCTTACAACCAAGATATGATCAGACAATTAATTGAGGTATCAGCTCAGACACAAATAGAAGAAAAGATATAACCAAGAAAAATCATAAATTAAACCGCACCTTGTTGTCTCTTAAAATCATAAATTAAACCGCACCTTGTGGTCTCTTTAGAATGAGGTGAACTGTCAGCACTCTCTCTAATTGGAGACTTTTGGATTTGATTAGCTTGATCTTTCGTTGGACTTTTCTGAGCAGGATTTTGAGGATTTCCAACCACACCATTCTCATTTTGATCATCTGCTGATTCTATCTCATGATTTAATTCACCTGAACTTGTATTCTTCTCTGACTTCGACTCAGCACTAAATGGTGAATCATTTATGTCACCTTTACTAGAAGTTCCTTTCCCAATTGAAGTTTTTTCTTTTGGAGGGGCTACAACATTTTGGACATCCAAAGTAAGCTCCTTAACAAATGTGTACCCTGAACATGGTCGAATATGCTCATTCGTCAGGGCATTGATGAAATTCATCATGATGGTACGAGGTTGGATAAACTTAACCAGGTTTCTGTTTTGAAATTCAAAAAGGTAATAAAACCATTGCCCAAATAGGAAACAGTTCAGCATACCTTCATCATCAAACTTATCCCAGTCCTCATCCCAATCAACAGTTCCTTCTTGAATTCCAGGTTGCCAGCCTCAAGAAAGATTATAAAAAATAAACTCAGCACAAATAAAACAATGAATGTTCTCAAATTTTTATCCAAAAAAAATGAAAACTATTTCATCAAAACAACTAAATGCAGCCATGGAATAAAGGGACAACCCACAAGCAGCAATCCCATTTGAGTAGTTTCACCGTCTACCAGAACATAAGAGCACATAGATACAAGCAATGTATCGAACAAAGGCAATCCCATGTTAGCATTGACTATCAACAAACAAGGTCTAAGCAATACAGCTAGAGACTAAAAATAATATAACTAAGAACCATGCTAAACACCTGGGACATATGGTTACTAATGTTCAATTTATAAACTCAAAAAATTATTGCAAAGACACTGCTCTAATATTTAGATTTTCAATCATAAAATACCACCCTATAGGCATAATTATTTAAGAAGGAATGCAGAAAAAAAATAAAACATTAAGATACTTGACAACAAATCCAAAAAGAAAACACAAGTGAAAGCAAGTAAAAAAAGAAAAAAGGCACATGAATGTAGATCATCTCTATCACACAACAAATCATTTTCTTTACAGTCAGTGACAATCAATAAGATAAATTAAATGTTGCATTCTGCCAACAAACATATCAAAATACTAAATCATAGCCATATCTTGAAAGGGAACTTTCATGTGCTACAATACACATCAAAAGAAAAGGCAAAATAAAATTCCAGATGAGCTTAGAATGGGATGTGTCATGAAGTTACCAAATGGCAGTTCAACCAGTGAGGTAGGTTTGGCGCGCAAGCCATATTGCTTACAGCGTTCATTCACACTTTTTACTAGCAACTCCAGGCTCGACTGGATACCATCCGCTCGTTCCTGAAAAAAGCAGTAAGAACAGGACTTATACATTATTGTTGTACAATCACAGACTTAAATTACAATCACAAAGCACCTTAAGGACATCTTCAGCAGTGCCTCCTTCTTCCATTTTAACAATTGCCTTGTATAGGTCCATTTTTTTCTCCTGCAAGAAATAAGGAATTATTTGGTTGAGATGTTAATAGAGAAAGAGGTCACCAAAAATTATCTACTACATAAAAAAAGTAAATAGTAAAGGAAGAAAAAGTACATACTTGAATATCACGAAATGTTGCTTCTTCAATGGTCAATCTAGATGCTACATCTCCAGACTGCTTATATTTCTCTATATACTTCCTCTCCAACACATCAACCTGATTAGGACTTCAACTGATCAGTTTGACAACTAGCAATGTGCAGCTGCAGAAAACGTATGTCAATCAACAAAGGGAGAAAAGATACCTCACGCCTTTCAGCAGACACCCTTGCAGTGACTTCATTAAGTCGATTGTCACACCGACTTTTATACAAAATCTGAGGGTTGAAAATAATATTAATCAATAATTAGCAATCATGTACAATGCCTGGAAAAAGAATGTCTAAATAGTTTTGAGTTTTGCTACTCAATTACTTCGAAAGCTTAGTTGGTCAAAAAGCTGTATGTATGACATTCCATTGTGTTTGATCATTTATCCTAGTGAATTGATAACAACTCCTAGTTCACATTGTTGGTAAGTTTATTATGATCAAATTAACTGATTCATTCACTATAAGAGTCTTTACCATATAGATCATAATAGGGATTTCATAGGCAATAGAACTCTGTTTTTCTTTATATCTTTCCAATGGAACTTGACCCTAATAAACCAATCTGAACTTTTATTACTTATATACGGCCTTAACAAACCTCCATGATATCAACTAAGCCAGATGTTTAGCAATTCCATCATACGTGAAACAATGATGTGATGGGACTCAAGCACAAGGAAATAAGCAAAAGCCAGTTCTACACTTTGGATCGCTCAAGGAAAACATATTGAGTCATTGATACTAAATGTTGAACCTTGAACTAAAAGCCCATATCAGATACAATAAGCTATTTCAAAACAAGAAAATGAGAACAAATAGAGAACATCATAACCATAAATTTTCTTATACTTTAGGAGGAAAAAGGCTGGGCAGACTTACAAGTTCCTGCATCTTGGTACGATAGAACTCAATCTTTTGTCTAGAATCTGATATTTCTTTCTCCAATTCTTCAACCTTCAATCAAGAAAAGGAATATATTTTCAAGACTATAGGTCAATGAGACATATGTCAGTGTTCAACTGTAAATGGAGCATCTATCCACCATTCTTTGCATGCAGCTGAAACTTTAAACAGTAAGACCTACTACAGATGCTCACTAGACATAAGATACATACAATTTTCACAAAGGATACAAAATTTAGCAATTTCATAAGATAAGCATTAAAAAGAACAAATGCCTTCTTATCAGCTTGTGTTGCCTCTTGGAACTTTGAATTTAAAGAGTCCTGCTCTTCTTGGCTTAGCTGATCCACAAGATGCTTTTCCAGCACTGGCACTTTGGGCTTTAACTGAGGAGGTTGTTTTTCATCAGTATGAGGAACAGATGGTGGCCTTGGTGGCTTTGCTGCTGCAGCAGCAGAAGGTGGGCGAGGACCATGAACAGCATGTGGATGTCTCAAACCTGAGGAAATTCATCAGATTCTCATTTAAAAGTGAATTTACAGTGGAAGTACGAGTATAAAACTAATACTGAAAAGAAGAAATCATAAAGAAAACAGCACCAGGAGCAGGTGTCCAAGTTCCACTGCTATATGATGCAGTAGGGTGGCTTGTCATGGATAACAGAGTTTCATCTGATATTACACTGCCTGGGAGTGTTGTAGGAAGGGGGCGGCCTTCTCTAAAACGCTCCATCAAATAGAGAGCAGTACAGAACTCCCTCAAAGAAAGCATGCTGTCATTATCTTGGTCAGACAGGTCCCATACCTGCTTTAAAATCTCTGAAGCACCAAGACTAATTATTAGGAAGCAAAAAACATGTTCCTTGAAGGAAATTCTAAACAAAAAGCTGCTATATTTGTAGACAGCACTTTCAAAGCTCCAATGCAGAGAAAATGTTAAGGAAAGAAAACTCTGTGAGCATCATCTTACGTTAACAAAATGCTAAGCAAAGACAACCAGCTCAAATTCTTAGTAAATTTTTCTCAATGCATTAGATTACAGTTTGCCTGAACAAGAATACAAGGAAACTATGTAATTGAAACAAATATCAATAGCTAAAGGTAACTGAGTTTGATAGTCAACCTCTTGGCAGCCTCCAACTTAAAAAGAGATTCCGTGCTTGTTCACCGGTAACTTTCCCATCTCTATCAGTGTCTACTTGAATAAAAACCTTCATATACTTCTGAATATCAGATTGAGTCATCTTTGGCCATTGAAGCTGGGATTGATTGGTAACTGAATTCCCAGATCCAACAGAATAACCAGACGAAGGAGAAGTAGCAGCAGTTTGAGCATTAATCTTCTCATTTTGTTTTCCTGTTGCTGGATCACCCCTAGGTTGTTGAGAATATGAAAGCTGCGAAGAGTTGTGGAAGCTTGGTCCAGCAGAAGGTTGGGGTTCAACAGATGACGGAACACTTGCTGATGAGGCTGATAAGTTACTTGCCGAAGATGCAGCTTGTAAGGAATCTTGTTTTGATTCACTAGGACTTGCAGCAAAGACATCTCCAAAAAGTGAGTCAGATGAAAATCCATTTTCTGAAGACTTTTTGGAATCCTTTGTTGCTTGTTGATCTGAAAATAGAGTTGCATTTTGAGGTTTTGGAACAGAAGAATGCATCTGCCCAGCTGTCATTTGTGGCCTTGGTTGAGCAACAGTTGTCAACCCTGACACTGCCATCCCAAATGCATCCCGAGTAGGAGTAGCTGGTGGAACAACCCCTCTGTTGGGAATTACAGAAGTTGAGCCACTTGTATTTCCACCAAGAAAATTAGTTGAGACTGATGAACTTGGAGGACGAGGAGCACCAACACTACCCCCTTTGGGTATCACTTGACCAGCAGGAAGTTGCTGAGAAGGGGAAGCAGGGATAGAAGGTGCGGCTTGGGGTGGTCTAGGGTGCAAATTTGGCTGTGTTGGAAAATACTGGTGGTTTGCGCTCACAATTCCAGGTGCTTGTGCTGGTCTGATGCCAACGTTTTGTGATGCTGTTGCAGATGTGCTGCCAGTCAATTGTGCAGCAGGTACTCCAACTTTAGAGGCAGGTGTTGCTGCGAGGTTTATTTGAGGTGCAGGAATTTTAGCTGAAGCAGGACCATATAGTGCCGCTTTCACAATATCTTGGGTCAACTCTCGCTTACTTTGTGCCACAGTGACAAGCTTAAGAGCATTATAGAATTCTTGTCGACCAAGGAAGCCAGCTTTCCTCTGATCAGCATGCATCCACACCTGCATGAGACAGAACATGAAACAAACTGTCATTGCTGTGACATGAATAATCCCACAACTAGAGAAGGAGCTTAAAAACAAAGTGCAAGTGGAATATATATCGTACTGACGAAAACAGAGAGCATGACTAAATCCTAACACTGAAATATGCACAAATTTTCCACACCTTCAAATGCAGAAGCAAGTTTTTTACATCTCATAGAACTGACAAGTACAAACACTAAACGATGAACTTGTGAAATATATCTAATGATTAGCCAAACACAACCATTAAGACAGGTAATTAACATAGTGAGTAATAAGCATGTAACTCCATCTCATAAGTAATCCACCAAACTCAAGGAAACTTCAATTCTAAAAGGCAACAAATTAGGAGCAGTTTTAAAATGCCATAGCAGACAATAAATCAAGTAAACTAATAACGACAGTAAAAGCCATTCGCCTAAATTGATTTTTACAAATTCCGTGGAAAGGAGGGAATGAAATTCCACTACCAAAAAAAAAATAATAATAAGTCAACTCTCCCAGCAACCTTACAACCACTAACCCAACGAATTCCACCTTCCTGGAAATATTCACTAAAGGCACTACTTCAAGTAAAACACAAGCCCCTAAAAACTGACATGCTCGTATTTGATTGTTCTTTCATAAGGAATTAAGGGTAGTAAAACACAGCAACAACAAAGAGAAGTGAAAACGTTATTCAAATTTCTTGTCATTTTCTTGTATGAACGTATCCAAAATGGCTTTTCTATTCATCTCAATCAAATTATACCACCCGTTAATTGACTGAATTTGAATAAGATAAATATATTGCCTCTCGGACTGGCAACATAGTCGAAACAATCCAAATCACAATACTCGATGCACTAGCAATCAATCCATCGGAAAAAAACAAATCCATGAACTGAATCTAAACCTAGATAGACACTTGTCGAATATCTCTGATCCAGCCCAAAAGAAAAATTCCTAAAATAGAGAGTTAGAGAGGTACCTGAGCGAGAACTTGTTTGGACAAACCAGAGCCTTGAAAGAAAGCGACGGCTTCAGGTCCACTGATCTGACCGTCGCCATCCAAATCTGCTCTCCTGAAATATGCGTCGAACAGATCCGTAGTCGCGTTCTGCGCCGCCATTTTCAATCCAAAATCCCAGCGAGATCACCGAATCGAATAATTCCAAGATCACACCCACACTCTCCTGTTAGACTTTGAGCATTCTTCAAAGGTACACATCAAACATCCATGCCAACTCCGTGCAAAGGTGGAGAGAGAGAGAGAGAGAGAGAGGGAGAGAGGGAGGGAAGAGGAAAGAATTAGGGAGAGAAGGTGAGATCGACGAATAATGACATCGAACCAAAAGCCCCAAAACACCCCGGCTCACTTGACTACGTGGGTAAATGAGAGTGATCCCTCCATAAACGGCGTCGGCTTCAACTTAAGCACTCTAATTATTTTTTAATTTCTGGTGTTAAAAAATGGATTCGGCTGTCCGAAAAGAGAAGAGAGCCTGGTGTCTGGACCACCACCGGCGTGAAGGGACTTCTAGAACACTCCTCGTCTCTGGTCCGCCTGAAAACAATTCGAGGCATGCGGACATTATTGAATTGGATTGGCTTGCTTTACAGTTTACGCCCGTAACTTTTTTCTATCCTATTATTTAATAATTTTTTGTGTAGGTTAAAGATTCTAACTCTTTTTTTTTTTTTGAAACAAAGTCAATATTAATAGCATTAATCGGAGAATTAGGGGGAAATCTCAACTACAACGGCTAGCCTATAAATATAAGACTCTTGCTAAGTTATGAGCCTCAACATTAGCTTGCCTACGAACCCAACCGACCTTGATATGAGGTCTGCCGTGTAATAATTGCTTACATTCCAAAATGACTCTACCAAATTCAGTCCAAGAATTATGAGAATTATTCATAGCAGAAACTACAGTTTGGGCATCTAAGTAAAAAGTCCCTCTACCCTGACAAAGAGGTAAGACCCAAGTTAATGCTTCCTGCAGTGCCACAGCTTCAACCACATCTGCACTACAACGCCCTACAAAATGACCCGATACTGCTCTCACGAAGTTTCCTTCCCCATCTTGGCATACAAGCCCACAGCCATATAGACGTCGCTTCATAAATATTGGACCATCAACAAAGCACAACCAATCAAGTTGGGCCTCATCACGCAGCCCCTCCACTACCCCACTCGCCTCTACTGGACGGGAAAGCATGGGTCTGTTCCTAGTGGCTTGTTGCCAATCATGAATATAGCCTAAAGCCATGTGATACAGAGTAAAAGAAGAGTACCTTTTGGCCGCCCAAATCCAATCGTTACGTGCCTGCCATAGTATTAAAGCTAATGAGCACCATTTAATCACCCGTACCGTCGACTCCTGCTCACACACTTCCGCAAACCACTGGTTGAAACCCACCCCCTCTTGCACAACACTACCGCCTCCCCAATGAGTCCACACAAACCAAGTCGTCGTACAAAAAACAAGAGCATGGTCAACATCCTCCGCTTCCCCGCAATGGACACAGTCAACGCAAATGTTCATAGGTCGTTGTATGAGCTTGCAACACGTGGGTAAAATGCCTCACAAAGCTCTCCACATAAAATTTTTAAGCTTAGGAGGCGTGGACAGTTTCCATAACATCCCCTAAAAATCCCCGTCGACTCTCCCATGCACCCTTCCCGCGTAATTCAGACTAAACCGATAGCCTGATTTTACTGTATAACAACCATCACGGGAATAATGCCAAATGCGGCAATCATTAGACATGACTTAACCTGTCAACTCTCAAAGAACAGTAACCTACTTCCAGCAAAAGTACAAAAAGCCTAAGTGACACTTGTCATTTTCTTAATGACTAAACTCTAGCTTAGTTTCTTTTGAAACTATCTCCATTTAGCTCTCCTCTTTCCAATACAACTATCATCTTTACAATCCAACTATCTCCAAAGCTTCTTTTGATTTCTTTTTCCTATTTTCTATAATTTCCAAAATAATTCCTAATTTCACCAAAATTAAAAAATATCACAATTCCACTAATCCATAAAATTTCTAGTGTGAAAACATTCATAATTCCAAAAAATTCACAAATCAATCCAATTATAGCCGGAATTATTCATGAATGCATGGATAATTAGTTTCATATGCAGATAAATTCACTATTCATATATATGTGTATGGCATATTATGTATGAGCATAAAGAAGCATTTCTAAGCCTCTCATAAATCACTCACATTTACCATTCTAACCCTTCCATAAGTAATGGGATGTTACAACTCTCCCCTCTTTAAAGAAATTTCGTCATCGAAATTCTTACCTGTTTGCTCAAACAAGTAGGGATATTGTGTCCACATACACTCCTTGATCTCCCATGTTGCTTCTTCAGTTGAGTGGTTCCTCCAAAGGACTTTTACCAATGGAATGACCTTGTTCCTCAACTGCTTGATCCGTGATCCCACAATCTTGATCGGCCCCTCAACATAGCTTAAGTTACTAATAACCTCAATCTCCTGAGCCGGTATCATATGTGTCGGATCCAATCGGTATCTTCGGAGCATAC
>JANVCL010000214.1:10632369-10644721 GCA_026546855.1 Erythroxylum incrassatum | reverse complement strand
CTTTGTATTATTCTTAATTTTATAATTGTATGATGATAATTGTCTTTATTTATATTAATTGTGGTTATTATTTATATATAAAATATTTAAAAATTATTGTTATTTCATATTAATTGTCATTATTATTTATTATTAAGATTTTTGAAAACTTGGTTGATGTAAACAGTAAACTATTAAAGTGTACAGTATAACTGTATAATATACCAATATGGATTATTTTACAATTTTAAAAGATGTTAGGGACTACTTCATAAATTTAAAAATTTTTTCGAAACGGTACCTCTAGAGCTCAATCTGATACCGAGTCCGGTATGGTATCCATAACTTTGCTATTAATGAGTTTTTGTTCTAGATTTGAAAATAAATATAAAAAAGAACACACCGATCCAAATACAAGGTAAGGAATCAAACATGCCGGATACTGTTGAACCTAAGAAAGAGGCAATCAAGCTTAAGCAACAAATTCATTGTCGTTTATCGAAGTTAACGAGAGAAAAGGCAGAGATCGTTGTTCTGTCTTGTAACTTAAAAAAACAGACCGTCGACGCCGCATATAACGTTGTTCCAATTTTAAGCACAAATATCATATTTTATGGTCATTATTTTACAACTGGGAAGAAACGAATGAGGCGAACATTATCTACAAATTTAAGATTAAAAAGTAGAATTTATTTGGAGCACTAAACAACAGAAAGAGCGGTTGGGCAAGGCACATCAATAGTCCAGGTAAATGGACCCTCGTGAGAAGTCCGGCCCACCTAACCAAACCCGAAATGCACTCGACAACAGAACATTTTTATAGGTAAAATTGAAATGACGGAGTAGGGACAAAGAGGAGCAAAGAAAGAAGAAAAAGGAGGAAAAGGCGGAGAGACACTTGTATCAGTGGCCAAAATTTTAAATAAAATAAAATAAAAAAATAGACACTCTCTTCTCCGGATATATATCTCTCCCACCTTACGTACACTCACCAATATACATATACATAAATTTACTTTCATCTTCTTCTCTGATCAGATCGGTTTGTTTATAGAAAGCATTCGAATCACACGGTTGCTTCACGAGTAAGGCTTATAAAGAGAAACAGAGGATACGGACACAAGAAAAGGGGAAAGTGAAACGACAAACAACGAGTGATGTCGTGTTCGCCGTCGTCGTCGTCGGAGGACAACGAGGAAATCGATTCTTACAGGAAAGGCGGCTATCACGCCGTTAGAGCGGGCGATCCTTTCAACTCCGGCCGTTATATTGCTCAGAGGAAGCTCGGGTGGGGCGAGTTCTCCACCGTTTGGCTCGCTTATGATACTCAATCTTCTGTAAGACTTTTGAATCTCTTTTAAGTATCATTTTGTTGGCTTTGATTAAATGTTTGATTAGTCTAACCGTAGATCTTCAGATTCTATTATGCCTATGATGGTAGGCGCTGTTTTTTTATTTTTTCTCCCCCTGTTTCGGGTCTTTAATGAACCTGAGGTTTAAATTCCATTACCATATCTGCTTAATCTGTGGTAAATAATTGGTCTATCGTTGATATTTTCTACTTTTTGTTTTTATCTTTTCTTTTCCCTTCCCTGGTGAGACTAATGTCGCAGTTTACGTCTAGTATCGGACAAAGGTAACGTCTTGGTTTCTGCTACCAAATGCTTTGTAATTTGTTTCTTAATTGTTTAGAGCCTTCACGTGGGTGTGGTACGGTATTGACTTAG
The DNA here is from genome assembly GCA_026546855.1 of Erythroxylum incrassatum. Taxonomy (NCBI): domain Eukaryota; kingdom Viridiplantae; phylum Streptophyta; class Magnoliopsida; order Malpighiales; family Erythroxylaceae; genus Erythroxylum; species Erythroxylum incrassatum. The sequence continues at coordinate 10,643,015 of JANVCL010000214.1, read as the reverse complement.
TAAAAGCATTCGATAATACCCTTTTATGTCAAGCTTAGGTTTTTGACGGTTTCTTTTCTTCCTGTTCTATCCACCAGAGATATGTTGCTCTAAAGATCCAGAAAAGTGCAGCGCAATTTGCTCAAGCTGCACTTCATGAGATTGAAGTGCTTTCGATTATAACCAATGGTGATCCCTCAAATTCCAATTGTGTTGTGCAACTGATTGATCATTTCAAGCATGCGGGGCCGAATGGGCAGCACCACTGCATGGTTCTTGAGTTCCTTGGTGACAGCTTGCTCAGGCTTATCAGATATAACCGATATAAAGGTCTCAAATTGAGTAAAGTTAAAGAGATCTGTAAATGCATTTTGACTAGTCTCGATTACTTGCACAGAGAACTGGGTATAATCCACACTGATCTAAAGCCAGAAAATATTCTTCTTGTTTCCACTATTGATCCTGCCAAGGATCCTATTCGGTCTGGGTTAAAACCGATTATTGAAAGGCCTGAGAGCAATCTTAATGGCGGATCCACAATGAGCATCATTGAAAAGAAGTTGAAAAGGAGGGCTAGGAATGCTGTTGCTAAGATTTCAGGAAGCAGAGCTTCAATGGGAGCGGCTGTGACAAAGTCGGGGAAATGTCTGGATGGGATTGATGTGAGATGCAAGGTTGTTGATTTTGGGAATGCATGCTGGGCTGATAAGCAGTTTGCAGAGGAAATTCAGACAAGGCAGTATAGAGCTCCTGAAGTAGTATTGCGGTCTGGTTACTCCTTTTCTGTTGATATGTGGTCATTTGCTTGCACTGCATTTGAGCTTGCTACCGGGGACATGATGTTTGCCCCCAAGGAAGGACAGGGCTTTGGTGAAGACGAGGTATGATAGATCCTACCATTGGTATTCTGTTTTAAGCAATCGGATTTGAATGTAACACATAATTTGTTAGATTTTTTGCCAACTTGTATGATATCTATTAACAAATTAGAAATTTAGAAGACTCATGGATGATATGATGGCTGGATTATGTTATTGAGATTCAAGTGAAAATTTGGCCTGGGGAGTAATAAACTGTTGATCATGTTTGTTTCAGGATCACCTTGCTTTAATGATGGAACTCCTTGGAAAGATGCCTCGAAAGGTATGCATAGGTTTTTGCGTTGGTCTCCTAGAGTTATTCCATTATTGGTTCCGATTTATCTCTTAATCTTGTTTAGCAGATAGCCATTGGGGGAGCTCGATCCAAGGATTTCTTTGACAGGCATGGGGATCTAAAGAGGATTCGAAGGCTGAAGTTTTGGCCACTTGATCGCATGTTGGTTGACAGGTACAATTTCTCTGAGACTGATGCCAAGGAGTTTGCAGAATTTCTTTGTCCTCTTCTTGATTTTACACCAGAGAAGAGGCCCACTGCTCAGCAGTGCCTGCAACATTCGTGGCTAAATGTAAGCGATTCTATTCGCAAAGAGTCGACAAATGATGCCAATATGGAAAGTTTGGATGCTGGTATGAACAAACTGCAACTTAAGGTGGGGAAGTGAAGGAGGGAAAATAGGTGCTCGCACCATTTTCTGGCCCCTCCCTCCACCTGTATGGTCTGATGAATTTTTTTCCCCTTGGGCTTGTTACATTGGTAAATAAGATTATTTTTTATTAACATTTAACAAAATGTATACTAGTAGGAGGGATTGGTTTGTGAGAGAACTTGATAGTGATGATACACTGGTGGCTTACGACCTAACCAGAATACTTAACTACACGTTTATGTTTTTCACATGTAACTGATAATTACACGTCTATGTTTTTCACATGTAACTGATTTTGACTTGTCTTAGTGGCGACCTGCGAGAGCAGAATCGGATCATTTGGCTCGTGCTTTTATGATTCTTTACTTGTACTTTCAAATACCTTCGATCAGAGCATCAATCTTTAGTGAGATTGATGAAGTCTTCTCTTCTGTAAGTCGTAGAATTTACTTTTTGTTTTATTTGCCCTTTTTGTTTTTCGCATTAAGATGGTTACAAATGAACGGTTTTTGTGTACTCAACGTGTTCTGCCAATGAGCAAAATGCAACGCAAGTTGCAATGGATCGATCTTTCAATTCCAAGCGCATAATTGAATGAGATAGAAATTGGTCAAATTGGTATTTTGTCTTTTGGGTACACCCTTGATTTATAAAAACAGTTCTCCGGTTATATGCAAGTGTTTTTATATAATGAAGGGGTCCTGTCATTCACCGTTCAAGTGTCCACTCCGTTGCTCAAGTCACACCAGGCGTGGGTTTTTTTATGTCGTAGAGGGTAGACTCGCAGAAGATTTCAAGGTTAACTAAAAAGGATTTGAGTCATCTCATACATCTTAGTTGTGGTTGTGGATACTGTTTGCAAATTATATTATGATGTGAGAAAAGGACAAGGACTACCCACTAAGAGACAACAAAAAGCAAAGCTTCTTGTGATATCACATTAAATCACCATTAAACCTCCACCTAATTGACCCTCCGATATCATTTATTTATACTGCAGCATTATTCTCTTCTGTGGTAGGAAACACAACTTTTGGCATCAAGTCAAAGTAGTGCAGTGGAGGATAAGGAAGGGCAATTTTTAGCATAGTCCCTGTCTCTACACTTTATCAATTCAATATTCGGCCGTGAAAAATCATGGATCCTCCCACATAATATATTTTGGCTGTAAAAGGACAAATGTAAAAGCAAATTAAATTTTAAATTAGTGATTCCAGCAAACCATTTCCCACTTGGAACATGCTCCTGTAATCATAAATATTTAGAAACATAGATCCTCGGCATCCTGGCCAAGGGAGAAAACTTGCACCTTCTTCACTTAGAAACCCAAGAATCTCTTAATTGACTTGAACGCTGCAGGGAGATTTTGTTTTTGTCCTAAATATTTGACAAACCATTCCTGCCTTTTTTTTTTTCTTTCCTCGTGTCAGTCTTCAAGTAACAGAAAACAAGATTTTGTTCATGACAATGAATATGTATTGTAAAGGAAGGAAACAAGCTTTCATCCTGGAAAGTTTCAGAACTACTCTCCACCAGTTGTCACAGAAACAGTTTCAATTTCATCACATCATACGATATGTCAGAAAAATCCAGGTTGCATGATTTCCCGTCTATTTTTCAAAAGAAGTATGACAGGCAAAGAAGGAAACAATCGATGTGCTGCAAAACCTTGAATTTGGAATCTAACTTGAAGTATTACCATGTGTCGTGTCATCTCCAAATGTCAACTGCTATGATACCAACAGCGACCACGAAAGCTCCAGGTCGATCATCAACCAAGACACCAACCAAAACAGGTGATGTGGCAATTTTGGGATCATTTCTTTTAGGTGTGATTAGTATCGAGAGTGAGGTAACGCTGACGCAGACGAACGTATAATATTTTTAATTAACAGCAAATAATTAATGCTGCAAACAAAAGGTCCGCAATAATTTAGCAGAAACATTCCAACTTTTTTGAACTCAACTTGTTAAAACTTTTTTAATATCTTGAGACAGTAAACGGTGAAGTGCATATTATTTGGCCCAACTTGTTAAAACTTATTTAACATGTTCGAGACATTATTCGAAAAGCTGTATTGGAAAGGGCAAACGTCGATATAGACGTTTCGACGTCAACGGGGACTTCAGTAAGATGCTGAAGCACGCAGACTTTTAACCAAAGCAAAGACCGCCGTAATGTTCAAGCTGGATTGATAGCCAACGAAATAATGCTGATGAGGAGAAAAGGACAAAGAAAAAGATGAAGTTGGGATGGATTGAGTATAGGAATAAATCGAGATCGTGTTTTGATTATTCAAATCCTCAAGCTACTCAATTCCAAGCTTTGCCGTCATTTGAAAGAACCGAAATACATGGGGATGGAAGCAAAGCAGTAAAACTTTCAAAATATACATTTTAATTAGTTCAATTTCATTACAAAACCAAAGATCATCAAGAAAGATGAATCAATAAAGCCGTTTCTATGGAAAAGAAAAAGCATCACAAATCCTACCCTCAACTATAGACTGCTACTACAATCACCACCTGTTGCCGGAACTGGTGTCTGGCGTTTATGACTGCATGACTTTATTCTGTTTGACGCATGCAGGTGCCTTAAACTCCTGGTACTTCCACACTGGTGCAGCCTCAATTGGCAACAGCTTGTGAGCAGAAGTCTCTGCTGGGAACAAAGGCTTATTAGGAATTGTTGGATTATCCGTGTTCTTAACTGTCAATGGAGAGCTCTTAGGGAAACTATCTTCCTTGGGGTTAGCTTGATCCCTAAAGTTACAATTGCTTAATGGCAATTTCTTCAGTTTCAGCCTTCCCCTCTTTTTACCAGGTGAACCTGACTCTCCCAAATTTCTCTCTTTTAAATGATTTGATTCTGCTACTCCATTATCCATGTCTAGTTGACTGGAATTTTCATACTTGGAATCCTTTTCATCTGCTACAATTGTGCAAACCTCCCGGATAGAGTTCTCATAATCCAACTCATGAGCTACAGCATGCCCATTGCAAACCGATGATGGGTTTGCTCCAAACACCATATTTCTGTTTGAATCCCTAACTCCCTCAGAAGTTTGGGAAGTTTTAGGCTTTTTAATTTTGTGCCCTTTCAAATCAGAATTCAAACAATTCTTTGAAATTCTGGGAGAGCTGTTCATATCTCGATGCAATTTGCGAGCCAGTTCTTCATCACCTCTGTAATTCTCAATAGGTTGGTGCTTTTCATACAAAAGCTGAACCTGGACATGCTTTTTAAACTTGTTCTTTTTCAGGTATCTCTCCTTTGCAGCTGTCTCTTCAGGAAAAGAAGCAACTAACGCTAAAGCACTTTTAGCAGCTGTCACAGCTTTCGCAGCAATAATAGCTTTCTCCTGAGCTGCAGCTCTTGCGGCCTCTGCTGCTTTGGTAGCAGCATTAGCAGCTGATTTTGAAGCCTCCACAATCTGATCAGGCGAAAGATTGTGGCTGTTGTTAAAATGAGACCTCAGCAAATTGTTAAGATGGTCCTGAAATTCAATTGAAGATGAGGAACAAGGAGTTGCAGACGGTGGATGCTGATATGGGGATGGTGGAGTTGGAGATGGTGAAGGAGGAGATGCTGAGGATGAAGAAGAGGCAACTATTGGGGGATGCAAAGCAGCATCACTGTCAGAAGTCTTTTTCTTGAATCCAGCAAGCAGCCGTTTTCGAGGAGGCAAAAGAACATCCGCAGCCAAGTGATTTACATCATATATGTTGGCCTCCATTACTACTCTATCAATCTTTATCTCCTTAGACCAAAAAATTCTTCTTCTTAAAGAATTGATGCCACTGCGCCAGTTACATTACTGCACAAACAATAAAGAGGGTATCGTAACCCACCATGAAACCTAGCCAAACCCTAATTCAGATTTAAAAAAAGTCACGAATCCAAACAAATTCTTCCTGAACTGCAAATCTTTCCACAACTGTCAGAAATGGACCACAATTCAGCAACTAAACATTCATAAGCAATCAGAAACGATTCCACAATCCTAATCTGCCAAAACCCCCTGTATCCTCTGTCATTTCATTGACGACAAAACAAAAAAAATATTTCAAGTTTGCAACTTTAACTTACCTTACCAAGCCACTTAACAAACTTAAGAAGAATTCATGCGCCATCTCACCAAACTTTCAAGGTTACAATGCGGAAAACCCCGCAACACTTGTAATTCTATCATTCTCCGAAACCAAAACCAAAGTTACGAACGAAAACATATCGAAAATCAGTCGGAAAAGATCAAAACAAAACAAAGTTCAAAACTTTCAAACATGAAATCAAATCATTTGAATTGTGCACAGTTGAAAACGATTTTGAATTACCCTATCTGACACGAGAATCCCGATCAATGAAAACAGATAAACAAAAGCAAAACAGAGGGCCAATCCATAATGCAAAAAGGTGGATTCATTCCAATCATACAAATCTAACAGAGCATCCGTGACTTTCACGTGAATTCAAGAAAACCACCTAAAGCATATGCATGCGATAAAACGCAGAGAAGAGCTGAATTTCAATGAAAGAGTACCTGATCACTTGTTTCCTATGTGGGTTTGGGGCGAGAAAGAGAGAGAGAAAGGGAAGTGAACATTTTAGGGTTAGAGAAAAGGAGAGGAGGAGAGGTGGTGGGGGAAGAAGAAATCCAAGTCGCAAGGGGATACCAGAGCATGTCTTATGTGTGTATATGTATAATTATTTAAATAAATAAATAATATTCTAATAAAAGAAAAAGACGTAATTAATTATAAACTAAGTAATAATAATTGGCATTGGTTTCTGGCTGTAATAATCCAACCCAACACGCTAATTTCCTTGCCTGCTCACACCCATAAAACCAAAGACAGACACCTCTTGTGGACAGTGGTTTAACATCTGCTTTAACTTGTCAGAGTGACCCAAATTCACCCATACAGCCAAGCTTGGCGATTTTCAAAAAGCCCTAACGTAATCCGTAGCTCTTGATTCGTTTGAATTCATCATCTCTAGCTTTTAGAGAAAAGGTCACATCTTTGCTCTAAATTTCCGCAAATGATTACAATTTTTCAAGTTTTACGTTCGTGAAGTTTGACGTCAAGCTTTGTGCTTAATGGTATGCGGATAGATAGTGGGCCATTGCCAGAGGCTGCTCGGAGTTGAATGGCGTTCAGAGATTATAATGTTGGACTTAAGCGGAGAGTTGTTGTCAACAGCTTGGAATTGCGGACTCTTGAAGGAAAAGAAGTTTTGAGTCCAAACGACTGTGAGGGCTATGGTGTACACTGTACAGAGACTCGGACATAACGTCGTACAGGATGAAAAAGAAGGCTGTCTGGACATGAGAGCTGCAAGAGAATAAGAATTACAATTCCCGAAACAAAAGATGTGAGGAATAATAGGCGGTTTTGACACAGAGTTGTAAGGGAATAAGAATTCCTTCGTATTCCAAAACAAGGTATCGAGAAGAATAAGAACTTCCACTTAAATAGGTAGAAATCAAGGTGAAGAACGTCTTCCTCTAGCGTCTCTTCTTTGCTAGAAGCACCACAAGCCTTGGCTTGGTCTGTTAGCTGTGTCGAGTCTACGAGGTTCGTTTTGTTCTCCCGGGTGTCCGGGTTTGTTCTGCATTCTTCCTGTGTCTTTTGGTGCCAACTGGTTTTGTTTTCATTTATTTTCTTTGAAGAAATATGAATCGTAACTGGTCGGATCTCCCTCTGGATTTGTTAAAGACAATGGAAGAGAAGGTCCTGTTATACATTGACAAATCTTATGTGTGTAAAACATGGAAATGTGTCTAATAGTCTTCCATTACCAACCCATAAGAGTAACAATGGCTCCGACATAAAATCTTTTGGGGTGCATAGTTTGCAAGGAAAGAAGGGTTATGTATTGATTTAGGTTTTGATTTGGAAGAGGCCAGAGATAAAAAAGTATTTGGGGGGTCATCCAATGGTTGGCTTCTTACAGTTGATCGCAAGTCTCCCGCAATTATTCTTATCAATCTCGTTACAACTCCTCAAATCCAGCAGGAAACTAGATACAAGTTTCCTGACATTACAAGATACCGTAGAAATAAAATTGATGAAGAATATGTACTTTGGGATGATTCAGGACATAGATTAACTACTATACGTTCATCTTATGTGCATTATTGGATATGGTCATCTTATCTTCTAGTCCTTGTTACATAATTTCATTATGTGGCCGTATATTTTGGTTTAATCTTTTAAGTATGTTAAATCTCATTAGTTATTTGGATAAGAAATATTAGGTTTAATTAAATATAAATACTATGATGTACAACATAAAAATAAGGATAATAAAAAGAGGTTTCGTTTGAATTTTAAATGATAACTACTTCCTCTCTCTCTACCTATTAAGTCTTTCATGTATATCTCTCTTCATCAGACAATATATATACAATAACGAAATAAAAGCCAAGAGAGAGAAAACAAAATCTAATAATATCTTATTGAAGATTATTGGGGATTGTTTGTTCAGAAAGTATGGGAAATACAATGGATCGCTTATGTTATTGTGAAAACTTATTAGATTCTAAGATCCTGCAATTTATTATGTAAGAAAGATTACATGTGATATCAGAGCCATGAATTTGAGAATCAATAATTTTTCATTTAAGATATTAAATCAAGAATTATTATGATATAATTATATACATAATGTACATGATTAAGAAGATATTTTTTAGTGATATTTTTACCAATTACGGCATGTTTTTGGTTTTAAAAGGAAACAATCACGTCTTCTCTCTTTCTTTTATATGGAACATGATAACTATTTTGTTTCCTCCAAGCTCACATTATCAAGATGATGGAAAGGAAAGACAATATTAAATGCTTCCCTGCCAAGTTAACATAACAACGCCATTAATTGCATTCATTAAATATGTTTTGGGTTTGAAAATGTTCCATTAATAAACATGAAAGGTTCTCTCTCCCATTGATTGTGTTTCTCTCATCCATTCTTTCCCCTATTATCAATGTGTTTCACTTGTTTCTTTTATCATGCCTCTTTAATGCTTCACTTCTAACTTTATGTTTACTTTTATTACTTGCTTAGATTTCTCTTAAGCCTCTTGTTTCATTAAATGCCGTTTAATTGTAAGATTTGATGCATGATTTTAGCATCATATATTAATAATTGTTAATGTAATAAAGTACTTATGCATATGAACAAGAATTAGTTTCTATATGACTTCTATTATCATTTATTTACTTTGATATTTATATAATGAATAATTTGTTAGTCATCAAAGTGGTCAAATTAGAAAGTTTTATAAATATCAAATTAAAATAGATATATAGTTACCCATGATAATGTGATGCTTATGATTGCAATGACATAATGATATATTTAATGAGTATACTAAAATTCATTGATACTAAAATATTTAAGAATCACTAAAAGGTTGATTAGTTAATTTTATATCAATGAGTATAATCGTGATTAATTAGTATATTTTATTAGATATATTTACTAGGCGTTTGGTTTGAGCATGAGGTTGACTATGAATATATGTATAATAGTAGAAGGGGATGGGGATGAGTATGAAAAATAAAAAAAAATGATGTTTGATTTGTAACTTGAGTTTCTGTATTAATACCAATAATGTTGTTTGGTTTGTTGTATTAATGAGAATAAAAGATAATATAATATCATTTTTACCTTCAATAAAAATGAGAATAATTTGCCCTTTATATGTTTATTGGGGCTATCTCCATGTGTTTATAAAAAAATTAATTAGTTTTGTCAAAGAATTTTATCGCAAATTTCGAGCATTAGATGAGCTATATGATCATTTGTCAACAGAGTTGCATAATGCCAACAATACAATTGCAACTATATTTCCATATTATATTTAAAATGGAATATAAAGCATAAAGCAACATTAAAATAAACTTAAAACAGAAAGCATCAAAACATAAAGCAAGATTTCTCATAGTACCTAAAACATAAAGCATCACAATAACATCAAAATAAACTTAAGACATAAAGCCTTCGCATGTCAACGGAAAGGCTAAGAAACACATCAATCTTGTCTTTACTTGAGCTAAAAATGTTAGCTGCTTTAAAGACATCACCACTTGAAAGGCCAATTTTCATTAACTCTTCAACCACGTCTTTCATTTTTTCCGAAGCAGCTTTATCACGTAAATTTTCATCTGCAATAGCATTTTCCATGGTTGCGAAATTGCTATTAAAGCCTTCTATAAAAGTACGAAAACCAGAATTGATTTCTTGCAGTTGTGCCCCGACATCTAAGGAAGCTGAAATAGACGACATTTTCTTCCTTTTTGTTATATTCCCTCCACTGCTGCTTGATGGTTGTTTCTGCTTTGCACTCACATTTTTCACATTTGTGTTGCTTGCGTAAGTTGGAGTTGCTTATGAATCCGAACACACATCATTGTTTTCTTCGTCAGATAATAAATCATATTTACCAACATACTCACCACCACTTACTGTATTTTGATCATTCTCCATATTTCGAACATCATCCACATATCCCTAAACATTCAACCCAGTAGCTCTATCTCTTCTATAAACTAATTCAAGTTGATTCAAGTATGGGAATTTAAATTCCCACATTCCTTTTGCCAAAATGATGCGCACTTGAGTTTCAATTGAAAAAAATGAAGGAGAAGCTAATATTTTCCATCGCCCTTTTAGCAACTCGAAACAGCTCTCAATATCATTTCTAGCCTTGAAGTGCTTCATGTTAAAATATTCTTGTGGTGTCCGTGGACGATGACCATGAAACTCATTAAGGTGATACCATTGACCTCGAAATGGAGCCAAAAACTTCTCAGCATTGCAGTATCTAGAGTCCAACAAGTAATAACAACCTTCACAAGTATACATAGATTAGAGTTTGAATGAAGTTTTTAATATATACATATCTCTTTATGTGTGTGAACCACTTATACCTCGAGGAACTTTAAGTCCATCAGGTCTATTGATAGCATCACGAAGTACACGACCATCATGTGTTGAACCCTCCCAACCAGGCAAAACATATATGAATTGCATATTTGGACAACACACACCTAAAACATTTGTTGCGATATTTGCTTTTCTAGTATGATACCGTGGTTTTTGATCAGATGGAGGTGTCACTTTAATTAACGT